>PVHX01003128.1:0-149613 GCA_004024805.1 Geosciurus inauris
TCTGCTTATAATTTTGTGCAAAGTTAGAAAAATTATGATTGTAATAATTTTTTTTTCTATTTGCCTCAACAAATATTTTCAGTGAATAGTGTGTACAGCTTCTGAAAATTTGTTTTTTTCTGTTATGTTTGATAACATGTATTTAAATGCAACTTTTGAGAAAAATAAATAAAAATTAAAATTAAAAAAAAAAAAAAAAGAAATGTAGGGTGGTTGGCTTGGTAGCTCACAGACACCGAGCTGCCCATCTGAGCACCAGTGAGAGATGCAGGGACTCTGGGGCGAGCAGGCTCCGCCCAATGCCTCATCTCTGCCCTTGGACACTGGGGCTGTGGCGGTGCTGCCTCCTGGGAAAATGGCGCTGCACTCAGCTGGAGCCGAGAGCAAGAGGAGGTGGGGTCTGGGTAGGGAGTGAGACATAATGGCGGCCGCACGTGTAGATCAGAGAATGAGGAAGGAGATACAGAAGAGCAAATGGGAAAGGGGGATTGGGATTTTCCCTAGTGAGAAGAACTTGAGAGGACAGAACAGATGGAAAAGAAGGGAGGGGCGAGAGTGCACTTTCCAACTAAGCCTTAACGTAAGGAGTTTTTGTCCATTTCCCTGGTCCAGTGACAAAATTTAGCCAAATCAGTGAGGATTTGAAAATCAAAAGTTCCCCCTGGAGGCCATTTTGATCTGTTATCTAAGCCATACTGAGGCCAGACTACAGTGGAAAAGAGGACCAGGCACTTACGACGTAGGTCTCCAGCAAATCCTAGCTTCTCAAAATTGTGATACAGACAGCCCAAAGGAGTTCTGGGGTCTAGAGAAGAGTTGTGTTTCCCATGACCTCTCAGCACTCCCGGGAAGTGGGTGGGAACAGAAAAAGGCGTCCCTAAAATTGTTCGTGTGCACCGGAGAACGGAGGGCCAGGTGGAGAATTCAGGCATCCCTGGAAACTCTCTGGGTCCCGGACGGTGGGTGGCTCACATGAGGACTGGGAACGTCTTCCCAATCCAAGCGGACCTGGACAGAGACCTATTGCAAACGTGTGACTTATCGGATAGGCCTTTGGAGCGGATGGATGGGAGGGAGGCTGAGAGCCCAGGGGAGACAGGGAGGGGGGCCTACCTCACTTTTGTTGATCTGGGTGAGGGGAGACAGAGAAAGTGGCTCAGGAATTTTCCTGGTCCAGAGGGCTTGCCTCAAACCTGATACAGGGGAGGTTTAAAAACCCTCCCGGGTTTTGTGCATCATTTGTAAAACCAGATGACCAAAAGGAGGCGAATTAAAACTGCTGGGCAAGGCTTTATTGGAAATACATGCTCTTGGGCTGAACTCTTCCGTCCATCAGAGTGTGTATGGGAGAATGGCGCAGTGTTCCGGTGTACAGACAATTTTAAAAGACCCAGTCAGGAAGGGGAAGGCTTAGGGCAGGAAGAGAAGGCCAGAGTCCTTCCTGGATAAGTCAGGAAAAACCTGCTGATTGACAGGAGCCTCTACTGGTGCCATCAGCATCTGGCTGGCCACTCTGTTCCGCAGTTGCCCTGACCGGCCCCCCTAATTGGACACCTTGGACCCTGAACCGACCTAACAGTAAGGTCACAAAGTGTTCTTTAAATTACTTTAGAGTCCTTCTTTAAACTATCTTAAGAGTGGATGAGAAATCAAATGGGGGCAGTTAATCTGCAGAAAATAAACAAAAGCAAGGAAGCTATTTGAAAATCATGTCAAGAGAAAAGGATTAATGGGACTAACTTTTGACAGGGTCCACTGAGGTTGATATGAAGCTAGGAATTCTGGCTACAGACAGGAAGATTCCTTTAGTAGTGCAGGTGCACTAAGATACCTTCTGACAAGCTATGGACCCCAAACCTTAGATTAACATGGGAATGACTTGTGGATGAAGCTCCCCTAAATAGGATGGTTTCCATAACAGTTATAGGACCAACTAAGGTAGAAAACTATACCACCCCATGTGAAGGTGGAGTTGAACACCTGATTGGCAAAGTTGATGAAGGAAGACCCCAGTTTTCAAGTCAATGCTAAAACTAATAAATTTGGAGACTTCATTGTCTCCTTTGTTGTTCTCTGCTTGGGGGTGGCCCATATTCTCTCTTGAGAGTGCTCTCTGCTTAAGCCTCATTTTGCTTTTACTTTACTTTTACCTCACTTTCACTTACAATAAAGTTCTCTTGCTTGGCTTTTTGTATCTGACTTTATATTTTCTTCCATCAGAACATAAGAACTAAGGTTTGGAGTTTTAGCACTCTGCTTTCCTGTGATAAAAACCATGCCCAAATCATAGCAGATTACAAAGTCAAGGCACTTGTAATCATGTCAATCACAATCATAACCATTTTAGGGTTTGCAATAACCTCATTTATGGTTTGCAAGAAACAAAAGATACATACATTTCAGTTGATTTTATTTTCTGGTTCTCAATAAGATATTATAAGACTATTTAAAATGTGTTTACTGTATATGAAGTACCTTCTCATTGTTCTGCAAGAGGAAAGCATCTTTCTCTGGAGTTTATAAATTGCATATAAAAGAGCTCAAAGAAATAGAAAATTTTGTTGAATATTCCTGTATTAAAAGATTGCACATAACATTTTATTTAACATCTGGAAGCAGAAGTTCTGTTCACTTCTAAGGCATTTCAACCATATAGACATTTTTCTTTTAACAGAAAATTTTGATGTTGTTACTCCAGTGCTTAAATTCCTTTAAGAGCTTGCTTCTTACCCCAGCAAACAGAATCTTAGCTGCTTTGCAAAGCTTTATCTGAGTTCTCCATCTCTGCCCAGGAGTTTGATGTATTCTTCCTTGAACTCTGCCCTTTTCTTTTAAAAGTATGTATCTCTTGGGCTTGTTTAATTTCCTCTCTGTTGCTAAACTATACAATGAAGCAGTTTTCCTGTCTACCTTATTTATTTTTGTAGTCCTCAGAAACCAGCTCATTGTATGCCTCATAGCAAGTATTCAAGAAGGATTTCTGGGAGGTGTGCTACCTCTGACTGGGCAACAAAGCAAAGCCAAAAAGAGAAGAATCTCTATTTCTCCTTTGGGTGGCCACCTATAATCTTGGCTTATTATGTGTGACTTGGGGGAGAGAAGCAGTAAGATTTGAAAGGATGCCATATCTCCACTTTCAGAGTCAGATTTAGTAATGGGGAGATCAGTGAATGCTAACATAGACAATTGGTCCAGTACTGGGGTGTCCCAAACTTGTAGTGATTTCTCCTTTTTTCCCCCATTTTCCCCCCATACTTTGCCTTGTCTGGTAAGTTTTTAAGATCCATTTGAGTCTCACTTTTTTCTCAGATTTCTTTTGAGGTCCTTCCTGTTCCAGAAGAACACATGTGTGCCTGTGCATACACACACACACTGCTGCACCCCATGTAATACATACAGGGACTTCTTGCATTGTATTTTTGTACTAGTTTCCCTGTAATACGATCAGTGAAAGTTCCATGTTATTTAATACATCAGAAGTCCTTGTTTCTTACTCTTCTATCAATCGGTTTTTAAGCAACAACCCACTAATTAGATATCTGTTGGATTAATTAATGGTCCAGAGGATCACATCAATAACTGGACAAATGGATGGATGGATAGATGAATGAGCAGAAAGAAAGATGAATAAATGCATAGATTAGAGCAAAAACTTTCTTTTCCTATTATCTAATCAGCTTGCATTATTCTTCATTATTGTTCACACAATAAATATAAAGACATTTCCTATTTTGTGGAGATATTTGTTAGGGTTGAAGTACATACAGTATCAATCTCAAAAATTGAGCAACAAAAAAAGGACAGAGTTCAGTGACCTTTTATGCCTTATTTGATTATGGTTTTCCTCAGAACTTCTTGCTATAGTGGCTTTAGTGCATATGTAAAATATATCTATGTACTTACCAGTTCATGGGTTGATAAAGAGCTGTCTTATGCCACTTTTAGTGGAAAATAGATTTATTTTCAAAATTTGTATAATGCTAGAATTTGGTATTATCTTCAATACACCCAGACTGATTTAAACAGAGATAGGATGATTATTTTGATGTCCTACTGCGTAGGGCTCTCTGGAATTTAGCAACACAGTGAAAAACTGGCTTTCAAGTGGGCAGCCTTGCTCAGCTGCATAACTACAGTATGGAACCAGAAGTGGTGAGACACAACTACAATTATACATGTAAATTTGGAATTTAAAGTGATGACTTCTTGTGAGAAGACAGCAAACAGTGGATTTGGGAGCAGCGAAGTTTCAGTTGCGTCATCTCACTTGTAACACATTCTAAATGCAATCTGTTTAACCCAAAGTATTACCATCTTCAGAAAATATATGCCTCTTTTCTAAGACATTCTCCTATTCACTTGTAGGCAGCTTGTTGATGAGCTTCCAGAGGGAAAATTCTCACCTCATACAAAACAATATACTTGGGCATATTTTTATGGATAGTTTCTCCTCTAACAAAAGATGATTGTTACATTTTCTCTGTTGACTGTTATGACTGCAAGGTCAAATATAGCTCTATATACACAATCCACACAGCAAAATATCTTAATATTCTTTCCATGTTCCTTGAAATAAGACTAGTTATTTTTTACTTTTGGATGGTAGGAGTCGATTCTCCATGGGCCTAACATTTCTACTCATTTGCCAGTAGAAGCACTGATTGCTTTTATTCTAGAATAATTTTTTAAGGATGTTGTACAGTAAATAGCTTTGGAAATAGAGTCTCTTTCTCCACAGCAGAAGGTAGACATGTTTGCCATCCACTAGAAGAAATTCAGCTTCTCTAAGCATGGACTTTGTATCTTGAAACATAAATCCAAATCCATGAGCTTGCAGGTTATATACCAGGCCTTCTTCCCATCACCTTGTGGAAATCCAAGCTTGAGGATACTGACGCTCTGAATACTGTTACTAGTAATGAACATTACTAACAGTAATAAATATCACTACTGCTATGAATTATAGCATATTTTGTTTCAGATTCAGGAGGCAGTGTTCTTTTCCAGTATCCAAGAGATTATAGTAGGTTAACTTGTTATATTGAAATAGTGTATATCTCTAATCCTTCACAATAAGTAAAAGTCATAAAGTAAGATATATTATTTTAAGCACTGATGTAGAATTAATTAATTAATGCTTTGATTTTGACCCATACTTGTAACACATGTTACAAGCCCCTATTGATGGTTAAGTTGCTCTATGATAAGTTTAGAATACTACCAAGAAGTACTTCATTATGATATGATATGTGCATTTATTCAGTGTTATAGCAAGGGTAAAATTACTTTTGCATAATGTATTACATAGATCTCCAAAGCCAGTACACTGCATTTTTTTTGTCAAAAAGTTGCTACTTTTCTAAACTTACCATTTTAATCTTGAGAGAAAAATAATTTTTAAGTTTTGCAGTTAAAATTTTTCAGATAGTTTCTGTCATAAATTTCCTCAATTATTTTCTTATATCTCATGTCCCTAAGAAATTGTATTTTTCCCAAGACATGTATCTAAAATACTCATTCTTAATAAAAAATCTGCTTGTACAATGTACATGTTTATATATTAAAAATTAGATAATTTGTATGTGGTTTATTTTTATGAAGCATTATTCATTTATGTATATTAGCATTTTATGTTTTTAATTTTGGGAGTATTCTTAAATCATGAAGAAGTCTGTTTTAACAGTAATTTTAAATAACTCAAATATAATTTCATAATGTATGTATATCAGGGCTGAGGGCATATATCAGTGGTTTAGCACTTGCCTAGCATGTTCAAGGCCCTAGGTTTGATTCTCAGCACCATTTTTTAAAAAAAGGCAGGCATAATGTATGTATTTCATAAAATTAAAATTTTCGTTTAGTACTTACATAAGGTTTTAAATCATTTTTATTTCATACTGTAAATTAGTAAAAGTAATTCAGCTTAATACTTTTGTTATTATATTCAGGATTTCAAATTACTTGAAAAATGCAAATGCAGTGAGATATAATAATATCCTTCATTGTGAAAATTTAGTAGATTTTAATGTTAATATCTGCTAATTATAATGTCAATAGTTAGAAATATATTTGAGGTTAATGAATTAAATGTATTTCATTTCTTCTTTTTTTATGCTCAACATTTTATAGATCAACTTGAGTAGTGTATCAGGAAATGACAACATTCACTGTGTGGCATGATTCTTGGTTCTTGGTTCTTGGTTCGTTCTCATTTGTTTTCTATATTTTCTTTACTTTCTTCATCTTCTTTTATTCTTCCTTTCAGATTTTATCTCTTATTTTCTAGCCTTTTATCCTTTAAACAACATTGACTCTTTGTAAGAACTTCTGACCATAACTGTCCTACATAGCAATATAAAAAACAAAAACAAAAACATAAAAAACAAAAACAGACCAATATTGGTTCCACTTTTTATTAAACATATTGTATAAATAATACAAAAGGAATATATAAGGAATAATACAATATAAAAGGAATATAAAAGGAATAATACAAAGGAATATATTTAATTTATATAAGTAAATTAAATTCTTTTTTAAAAAGCTCATCAAAACTCTATATATTTGTGTCTGTGTGCATACATCTGACTAAAAGAAATGAGAAAGTAAGTAAAGCATTTGAAGTCAGACTCACATCCCAGCTATGTATCTTGTTCTGGGACTTTGAGCTAATCAATTCTTTTTGCTTCTGCTTCCTCATTTATGCCGGTAACAAATTAGCCAAACTTGGAAATAAGGCAAGGGAAACAGTAAGATTTTTGTCATCACACTAGAGCTTGCTGCAACAGACTCATTCAAGATTATTTTGTTGTCTAGGGCAGGGTTTAGTAAACTATGACCAACATGAAATTCAGCTCAAGACATGAACTTGTTTAGTTCTTGAACTAAGAGTTGTAAAAAAGAGAGAGGCGGGGGATGGGGGAGATCAATATGGGATAGCTACTTCATGTGGCATACAAATACTGAAATATTTACTATCTGGCTTTTTTTAAAATTTATTTTTTAGTTGTAGGTGGACAGAATATCTTAATTTTATTTTTATGTGGTGCTGAGGATCGAACCCAGTGCCTCACATGTGCTAGGCGAGCACTCTACTACTGAGCCATAACCCCAGCCCCTATCTGGCTCTTTATAGAAAAGTTTATCCACTCCTGCCGTAGGGGAATGGAACTTTGTTTGATTTAGTGTGTGCTGTTGACTAGGATTCAGATATAGTGAAGGTGAACGATAACTTGTAATTGCAAATGAATTTTGTCCATTGGAGAAGTAATTTTATTTCTGTCTGATAAAAAACAAACAAACAAACAAAAACACCCTAAAGATTATTATTGTATTACTCTTCAGGACATTAATCAGTTTTGTCTATCACTTAGGAGTAATATTTTAGCATCTTTTTAATTGGCTATAAATAATTCAGTCTCTTTCATTCTCTTTTTAAATAGCTTTGCTATTTCGCTCTTTTCCTCATTAATGAATAAAATGGTTTAGTTGATATGCATTTATTCTTATATGCAATTGAACCATATTTTTACTTTTGAAAATTTAAGCCTCAACAATAAATGGAGAATCACCTCTTTTTATTTACCAGCTCTTACACGGTTTTAATACAACATCATTTGGATAAATAAATGTGAATTTTCCTGTATTGTTCATTTTAAAGTGTAGATGTTTCCTTAACAGAACCCCAGTTAAGTACCTCTGGGTTATTCCATTTTCTCCATTTTTAAAGAATTTATTTTTTGTGCAGTTTTAGGTTCTTAGCAAAATTATTGAGGAAGTACAGGGATTTCCCTTGTACTCCCAGCCCTGACACATGGTACATTCGTTGTATTTGATGAACCTACATTGACAAGTCTTCACTCAAACTAGGAGATTTATGCTTGAGTTCCTTTTGGTGTTTTTTAAAATAATATTGTCTGTGTCTCCATTTTTTAAAATAATATTGTAGCTAGTGCTTATTTATTCATGCCAGTAAGCTTGTATATTCATCCAGAGACAGACGTACTTTTTTTTTCTTGTTTTAATTATTATTGTTATTGCATGATTTAAGTAAGCAGTATATAAACAGATAAACTTAGAGCAGGAAGAGATTTAGTTGAATGAAGAACAAATTGAATATTTTGGAAAGACTCAACAAGGGTGAATTGCTCAATAATAGCTGTGCATGTAAGTATGAGTGAAGCATTTTCAACAGATTGGTGCCTTTGACGAGGCTTCTGCTTGGAAGTACCTAATTTTGAAAGCACGTGTGCTCTATAGAAATCTCCTCTGTTAAAATCTGAAAATCTTTATTCCTTATGGGTCAATTATAGCTATAAAACTTATTACTTTTTCTGTGATATGGTAATAACAAGGTAGTTATATTTTCCTCTTAAAAGGGTATTGGGGCTAATTTGGCTTACTTGGGGATTGAATGTTCATAACCAGTCTTTTCTCCTATAACCCATCAGTCCAAGACTCCAAAGTGTACTTTTGAGGCATTTGGAAGGCATGGGGAAGCAGGTGTATCTTTTACTCTGAGTAGTTGAGCTCTTTTTACCCAGGTAAAGAACACAAATAGTAAATTATCTAAACGCTGACCACACAACTAGATTGGAATCCCACATTTGGAAAACAAAACTGGAATAATTTACACACTCAGATTATTTCTTTAAATTCTCATTCACTTTAAATAATCTGGAACTGTTAATTGAAGAATTCTTCATATGGGTAGCAAGTCAAAAACAGGCAATAAGGCTGAAACCAAAAGAATGAATTCACCCTTTAGAGAAAAAAGTATTTTCATAATACATATATATTTACTTATTTTTTGACTCCCCATTTTGTTCCTGATCATGCTGAACAAGATGACTTGCAGACTAATATGGAGAATAATACTTATAAGCATGGAAGTATTAGGACAAATATTTTGTTGATCCATTTTGAATCTCAATTTTCATGACCATTGCATAACTTTTGTCTTCATAGGAAATTTCCATTATCAACTCTCATGGAACAATATACCAGTATGTTGTCAGAAAGAAAGATGGCAACCCCAAAATCTTTACAGTTCCCTCTAGGTGCTAAAGACTCATCTATCAAAATGATGGAGTTTTAAATATGAATATTGATATCAATTTTACTATATTTATTATATTATTTGTTTATATCCTAATCAATGTGTGAATGGGTTCATTTGGTGAGCCTTAATTCAGGTTAGAAGGCATGATCAAAGAAGACATTCTTTGGATCTGTGAAGGACCAGATAAATTTAACAAAGTGAAATTTAAATTGATGACATTTCAGGCTGAAGGAACAATGGATATAGATACAGATACTTGAAATGTTTTAGTCAGTTATAAGTAATATTCTAATATTATGGGGAATGTAGGATGGTATTAGGATGTGAGAATGGAGGATAGGCGAGAGGTGAGATTGAAGTAAGCAGGAACTACATAATGAAGGGTGATATGTGAAATGTAAAGAAGTTTGGAAATTGGGAGCACAAGAGGGTGCTCAAAATTTCAGTTCAGAAAATTCTGGAAAAATATAATCACAATTTAGCACTATGACTTGCAGAGAGGGAACCAGTTTGGAAAGAAAATGGAAAGGCAGATAAAGTGATAAGGCCCTGGATTATAGTGGTGGCAGTGTTGATTTGAGTATGTTGAGCAATCACTTGTACCTAACAATTAGATGTAAGGTGGGAAAAGAAATGTTAAAATGATTCCTCGATTTTTGACTTAGACATCTGGGTAATAGGTGACTGATACCTGGAGGAATGCTAGAGGATATCAAAGGTGTTATGGCTTGGAATATAAAATGGCCAAATCATTTTTAAGTATGAAAATTTGAGGTTTTTGTGTAATAGCCAGATGATATTCACCTTGACTGGGCAAACTTTTGGTCACCTCACTTGAATGTTTCCAGGAGGGTCACTAACAATGTGATCCCATGTTGATATACTTTTGTAAAATTTTCAGAAGTCATGTATGTTAGACACGGTTGTCTAAGACCACTGCCCCTTTCTGCTCTGATTTCCCTCTACCACACTATACGTCTTGATAGTAGCTGGGTGTGCTTTGAGGATCCAGCTGAGAAGTGATGATGATATGCTATTTTAGAATTAGGAAAAAATTACTTGGGAAGTTAACAATACCTTCCCTATATAATTGAGTTTCCAGCCATCCTGGTTCAGAAACAGCCTTTAGGAACACTTATAACACCTGCCACGCCAACTTAACTGACATCGTAACATACGGTGCCAAATGTCCCAGGACACCTGAAATAGGAAGGATGTGGGTAATGGAGAAGAAACCAAGTTCAAAATGTATGGCACTGCAAGTTGTGCTATGGAATATTCTTCCAATCGTGCAGATGTGTTTTAAGTGGGGAACTTAGCTTTTACTAACGTTTTACCAAAACAGAAGTTCTTTTTGTTCATGAACTTACTTGATAATGAGATATAGAACTATAAATCACTATTTTTATTTTTTGGAGTTATTGGTGAAAATGAACTTTATCTTTTATTTGAATTCTCTGTGTAGGACAAATACCTATAAAAGTATCATATATACCAAGTTCATCTCGGTGAAAAAGTTTCATGCTCTTTGAATTTTAAATATCCATACTAAAAATAATATTTGATCAATCATATCCAGTACATGACTGATTCATCATTTAAAATTTTATATAATATTAGAAACTAATCAAGGCAAATAAACAACAGAGGTGTGGCAGATGTTTAATTAATGAAAATGGTGTATTAACTTTTGGTTTCTGTGATGGTGTGGTATTTGTCAGCCTTTTAATATTTGTGATTATTCTTCCTCATTTGATGTATGAGTTTACTGTTTTTCTTTTTGTCTAGTACTGGGGATTGTACCCAGGGCTTCATACATGCTCGGTAAGCACTCTACCAAGAGCTACACCCCTTGCCAGATGTGTTTACCTTTTAAAACCCAATTTTATGTTCAGAATTTTACATTACTTTTTCTTAAAGGGCCCTCCATATTGTCTAATCTTCAGAACACACAGGGCCTAATGCATTCCATGAGAAAAAATATACATATTGGGAGATTGAGGAGTATGAATGCCTTCAGGAGACTGTGAGGAGCCACATCAGAAGTAGAATGGGAATGGAAACCTAAAACTGGGAAACTAAGGAGTACGTAGAGAATGAAGAGAGAATCCATGAAGCAAATGGAAAGGGATCTTCTAGGAAAGGAAGACACTAGTGGAAAATGGCATCACAGGAACCTTGTTATTAAATTTTAGGAAGGAAGTGATTCGTCATGTTAAAAGCCCCAGAATGGTCACAAGAGTTGACTAAAAATTGGCCACTGAATTTAATTCCCCCAAAGGCACAGCAATTTCAGTGAAAAAATGGGAGCCACTGACAAAAGCCCTACTTGTACTAAGTTCATAATGAATGTAAGATGAATAAGTTGATACTGAGCACACACACAATTTTCCTGATACTTGGTTGTAAAGAGTTTAAATTAGGGCAGAGCATGTACTAAGTATGAGAGAGAGAGAGAATGCGCACTTTTTTGTTCAAAAGTGGGACATCTGAGCATTTTTAACTGCTAATGGAAGCTGAAAGAGAAGAGGTTATGTTCACTTAAGGAGGAACCTGCACTTCTTTTACATCCCTCAAAACCATAGGACATAGGTAGCCGTTACAACTCTTTGTTAAATGGAATGCCTTTGGTATGACCTTGCTCTCACCCATTCTGCCTTTAACAAGAGATTCCTCTTAGTTTTAGCATTATTCTCCTATTCTTCCAGGGCTGAAATCTTGGCATCAACTTTGTTTCATTTGTCTGGCCAACTACAAGACCATTATTCTTTGCATTGCCTCTTTCCCTGTCAGACCTCTTGACTGTGCTCTGTGCTGGGTGTCCTGTGCTTCCAGATGTTTCCTTCATATTTCTTGCTCTCTTCTCTGCCAGATGACCACTACATTTTTTCCCCATTGATTCATACTTTCTCTTTTCTGTCTCAGTGGATGCTACTTTAAGTAGTTCATGTTCTACTAGTTATATATTTAATATAAAGTGATAAAAATATCATATTCATATGCATGTGTATTAGAGTGAAATGATCATTTATGCTGTAGCTATTTTGGTTACATATGTTATGTAGAGATGAAAATGCTTTTCCTTTGAGAAAATACTTTGAACTATAAGCTGCATTAAAAATGCTGCTATCTTTTCAGTTCATGGTTTACTTAAAGACTTTGCAAGATCTTTGGTGCTTTCCACATTGCTTAAGTCTGAAGTGCTAATTTAATGAGAGGTTCTTAAAAAGACAGTGGTCATTAACATTTGTAAATATATAGTAACAGCATTTAACATAGCTTTCGTTTTATGTTTTTTTTTCTGAAGCTTTACTCTAATTTGAAATAGTGCAAAACACAACTTATACACTTAAAAATAACCAATTGAAATGTCATTGATGCTAACAAAAACTGAAATGTAAGCAGAGAGTTCATTAAATAGATATATACATATGTTCATATATACATGCAACCTTAGATTTCTCAACAAAGTTGTATAGGTATTTCAAGCTACTTTGTAATGATATTTATTTTCTACTGGCTCCTACTACACAATATAAAAACTTCCTTTGGGACAAAGGCTTTTCTCTTGCTCAACACACAGTCAGGGTTCCGTCTTTAACCTTTAAGTGTTAGGATCTATGTATTCTTTCTTATAAGACTACTTCTAGCAGGAAGAAAAGCCTACAAAGGAATCTGCAGAATTGTAGGACAAGAAACAACACTTTAAAAGTACATTTTTAGTAGATTTATCATGAATTCAACCATTTAAATCACCCCTAGTGTACTCTTGGTTTTTAAAAATGGATTCCAGTGTGTTCCCATTAAAGATTCATATTCAAAAATTAAACACTGTTTTGAATGTTTAATTTTAAAATATTTTTTTTCTGCCAATAGTAGACATTGTCTTTCCTATTTAAGAAGTAAGAAAGAAAACAGTCTTGTGATTTTGAATTCATGATTATGTCTTTGAAGTAAACCAGACATATTTGGAAAATGGAATAAAAACAATAACTCAAAGGCATCATGCACAAAAATATTTACTTTTGAAAGAATTAAACTGACATCATAAAAAATTAGTGTAATTCAAATCTATAAGAAATACATGAAGGAATATTCAGTATATCTAAATTAGTGAAACATAACTTTTTCTTATTATCAGCTTTTAAAAACAGCCATTTATTTATTATATTTTATTTATAAGTCATCATTCACAACATTAATGATCTAATTATTGCAAACTATTTTTCTAAATGCACAAAAGAAAAAATAAACAATAGAAGAAAAAACCCACACTATTTATAAGGCGTTAATTACTTCAAAATTCTTATTTGGGAAAATAGAAATGTTTTATGTAAAACATCTAGGAAGTTAATTAAACAATCACCACCCAAGGAAAAAAATATGAATTGAACAAGACAATTTTCATTTCTTAGAAATGTTTATAGCTAACTTTAATCTAGATATAATACAAAACATAAACATTCAATGGCTAAACAATTACCTGATTAAATTTCACTGGGTATTTTTTTTTCATTACTGTTGCATCTTAAGCAAACTGAAGAGAAAAAATATAATATGGTTTCTTAAAAAAATAAGGTCTTTAAAAATGTTATTTCCACCTTCTATTATACTTTGAAACACACCAGTATTTGTTCATTTATTATTACAACTAATTATACATACATATTTTAATATACTATATAAATAGTAATTGTATATAAAATACAAAAAATTTATGAAATGACATAGTAAATAGTATCAATACTTGTTTCTGATGGTTTCCCATTAAAAGGCAGTGGCAAATCTAACAAAACATAAGAGGACCATAGTCTATGAGAATATGCATATAATAATTGATTGCTGCTGTGACAACATCCCACCTTTTTTATGTAGCTGTGAAAGGAGTTCACTTTAAATTAACTGACATAACCATGAAATAAATTACATGACTTTGTGGTTGGGAAGTAAATTAGGCCAATATTAGATGTAAGTTGTTATGTAGGGATTGTGCAGGGAAGGCTAGAAATAAACTTTTTGTTAAAAAAAAAAAGAGATACTGAGACAAAACTATAAGTTTTGCTTTTAAAATATATTTATTTTTCCATTTCCTTTGTTTTTTAAGAATGAAACTCTTTAGTTTTCTAATAATGATTCAAAATGATTATGTTACCACTATATGATTGGGAATACTGGCTAATCAGCTTTCACATAGACAAAAGGAAGAAAAATTCAATCTAAATTTCAAGTCTTCTGTAATAGACTTAAAATGTTCCTTAAATTCCAGAAAAGGAACCTAGTTTATTCCTCAAATTTATGACCCAGAATGTTACTGTGCTTAAAAGGCCAAGATCATACAAAGCTTCATTAGAAAGGATGCTAAACAGCTTCAGCAACGGCGAGGAGCTAAGCAATTCAGTGAGACCCTGTCTCTACATAAAACACAAAAAATAGGGCTGGGGTTGTGGCTCAGTGGTTGAGTGGCCCTGAGTTCAATCCCTGGTACCAAAACAAAACAAAACAAAACAAAAAAACTATATTTGTATAAACATAAATATCATTATTGATGAAATGATTAATATTTAATGTACTTATTCAAAAGGGTTTCAGAGACATTTATGGATTTTAGCTCCTCATGAATTATTAAAGAAGATAAGATTCTTTTAGAAATATTTCTTCTAACTTCTTTAGATCTAAACTAGTGGTAGAAGAATGTAAGTTGCATTAAAACATTCTGTGAGAACTGTCAGAAAATAAAAAAAATCTGCTGGGGAAAAAGACTGATAATCTGAAGGTTATTTCTACTCAAATATATTGCAGTTTTGTTGATGTTTTACTGCTGAGCTTTTAAATGTAAGTACTTCATTTCTTAAAGTCAATGGAAACATTTTTAGAAAATGAAATTACAGAATCATTGAATATTAAAATACATTTTCAGGAATGTTAATATTGTTATTCATCTTTTGCAAGTTAAACTTTAAAATTTCATTCATGTAATCACTCATTGATGGTAACTGGTAAAATAAAATCATGTGGAGGAAAAGAGACACGAACAGAATTACATGTGGAAGAGCTATAGCTAATATTTTTCGGAAAATCTTCTCTACCAAAAACCTGTAATTGCTTTCTTTTTCTAATTTATTAAATTGGGAGATCTAGAATCATGGCTCACGATGAGGAGTGAGTTGAAGAGGTAGGGGGAAGGTATTGATATTGAAGGTTTTTGGTTGGATTTCTATTAGAGGTCATTTAACATCCAATTTACCACAAACCATTTTGACACCTGTTCTATTTTTAGGCACAATTAAGCACCTAACTGCTAATAGTGGTGAAGGTGATATTTGTGACTTCCTTCAACCATCATTAGAGGAAAACTTTAGAGTCAATTATTGGCCACAAAATCTTTATTCTATTATCATAGGAAAGAAATTACCAGCTATTTATATAGAGACAGTTCCAATGACAAATGAAAGGATCATGACCTAGTATTTGAGGATGAGTAGGAGAATAGATTCCCAGATTTCAGCAGAGTTCTGAGTAGAAAAGGGGACCACACCGTTTCTGTCACTATAAGGAGCCTGAGTAGCAAGGTGGGGAAGTCACTGCTTTCCCCAGTTCTGCCATTTACCATGAGTGATCTGAAGAAATAACTGAAATTTCAGTGTTTTTTTTTTTTTTTTCCCCTGTCTAAAAGTGGAAATGTGACTTTAATTTCTAGGCTCCTGCCTATCTTTGAAACTCTATTTCATTTTTTGGAATAATTAAAAATTTCCCATTTTAAACAGCAACTAAATTAAAGTTGGAACCTCCAGAATAAATGCTGAGAAGTATATTGCTATTTTCCCCTAAGTGCACAAAAATGCACATTAAGTATTTCACAACCAGTTTGCATTAGCTGTACTTTAGAGAACTTGCAAATGTACAGGGAATATTCCATTTGCATGTGTTTAAATGTTTATTTTCCATGATGAAGGGGAAGCAAAATTTTGTCTATCAAATGAATAGTTTGGGGAAACATGAAATAAGATGTGCTATTTTTTCCTCAACTTTTAAATGTTCAATCTTAAAATAGAAATAGCAATAAAGATAAATAAATCTGTGCAAATAAAATGGAAACATGCAAGATCTGTTGTTTTTTTTAATAGATTTTCATATCAACAGAAAATTATCCATACTCATCATGGGAAATTTATCCAAATGAACAATTTTAGGAAAACTTTAGAATAAAACTTTAAAAATTTGAGTTTTGTGAACAAGTTTCAGTGCTGAATGAGTGAATAGATACTTAACTCCACAATTGAGAAGAAAATGTTGTGGTTTTAAAAAATTTTACGGGCTATGCTGTTCATACAAGGATTTATCCATGCTCCTTATTCTACCTTTTTCTTTTATGTTCCTATTAAAATGAGAAAGTGAATATTCATCACTCTCAAACCCTTTGTATACAACAGCCTATTTAATGCCATTAAATTGATCCAAGGAATATACTTTGAAAAGCTTTGGCTCCTGGTGCTGTTGGTCATACATATAATAGTGCATACATTCTTGTAATTCTTCTTTTATTTACTTTGAGAGCCACAGAAGTTTAGATGACCATTACAGTATAAAAAATATTTAAGAATAGTTGAAAGAAATTCACAAAATAGAAGGTTGTGTTTTGGTCCAGAATTTCACTTTTTATAGAAGTGAGGTTTTTGAATAATGCAAATGGCATATAAAATCACGTATATAGTGCTTAACAGGCTCCTACTCTGCAACAGGAAGATATATAGTTTCTTGAATGTATAATGCCACAAAAATATCAACTTATGGTTTTAAAATGTATTTATCATTATAAACTCTCTCTGTATTTTCCCAATAGGAGATTTTTAAGTACCTGATAAAATAACTTTATTCTAAACAAATGACTTAGAAATTTGGGTTTGTATATAAAAATATTCTGTTGGAATAAAAAATGTTTTCTAAACCCTAAAAAAGTTTGTATTGTGACTGTACATTTAAAACATTTAGCCTTGAAATATAGTGACTAGTTTACCATTTTACCTTCTTCACAAGAAGGGGAGCCACTTTTTATGATTTCCAACCTGTTGACTATTTACCAGTTTCTTATAAATCTCTGACTTTAGGAATCGAGGAAAAGAATCCTTGGCCATGAGACTGTAGATTAATTTCTGAGCCTCATCAAAGCATTTGGTTGTTGGTTCAGCAATATTCTTTGAGATGAGGTCCCTGGTACTGAAGTCAATGTTAATCTGTGGAAAATAAGGTTGCATATCATTAGATTAGTTTAATCAAAGAATACATGGTTTGGACAGATGGTAGCTACACATATTATTTGAATTTTTTTTCCAAGCACAAAACTAATCTGATGCAAAACAGCAGAAAGGTCATGCGTTCATTTTCTGGAATGCAGAACACATGCTTGGTTTAATTATTTTCCTAGCTTGAGACGGGGCGGCGAGGGGGCATTGACAGGGAACAGAGGTAAAAGCCTTATTTGGATATTACAAATGAATATATGTGTATATATAAAAGTGATATATATTTAAAAATGTTGTGTATATCTTCAGCAGTGTTATCTGAGATCTATTATATTGTAACACACTATTGACCTGCAAATATATAAAATGCCTAAAACCTTGTGAAGATACTTTCCCGATTCTACACATATTCAGAATATGTTCTCAAAAGCAGAAAATCTTTTTATCTAAGATAACTAATGTAAACTGAAACTATTCACAAAGTACAGAAGAGATTTGAGATTTGAATGTTAAAATTAAAATCTCCCCAAAGGCAGGTTCTGTGTCTTATTTATCATTCTATTTCCTAGCACTTAGCAGAATATCTACCACATAATAGGACATCAATAAATATTTTTTGAATAGAATTAAAACATGTCTTGGGAAAAATGGGGCAGATTATAAAAATGCTAAAATTTGGGGGTCTGTTTTAAAAAAAGACTATAAAGGGCTGTTTATATGCTGCATTGAAATGTGGTTAAAGGAATGGTAATCAATTCCCTCTATAGCTACTAATTTGCCATTTGTGATTGAAGAAACTTTTATAATTTCCTTTCATCTTCTATTTCCATGGTATAAAAGGACATAGTAAAAGAAACTAAAGTATTTTAAGGATTAAATGATATAAATACTAACAAAATATTTTATTCTATAAATAAGAAAAGAAAGAAAAAAATAATTGGAAAAGAATCATCCAGAGTTCACTATCTGCTTACAGATGTTTTCTTTCTTTAGAGATTTCAGGTACTCACAGATGCAAGAACACACCTGCACGTCTATTCTTTTAATCACCTTCTTTGGTCCTTCATTAATGCACGAGATAAAGTGCTGAACCTTAGAGGCCTCCAAATGTAGAGTGAATTACCCCTTCTTTATACATGAAGATGATGCCAGGAAGTGGAAGGCTTTGAGATCATTATCAAATCTGTCCTCTAACACTTATGACCTTGGTGACCTAAGGAGAGTGACCTTGATATTTCTGAGTCTCTGCTTCCTCATCCTTAATCTGTTAATATTTCATGAATCAGATGAAAGATGAGATGATCCATCTATTTATTGATACACAAATATTTTTGAGTCTCTATTTGAGCTAAATGCTGTCTTTATTTGTGGGAAGACACAGTAACAAAATAAGTAGTACTATTTTAAAGTTGAGGGATAAGAATAAGACAGTCCTCTAAGAATCTGAGGACTAACATTTCTGCAAATGCAGAGTCCTGATGCAAGGAAGAATTTAATTTCTAAAGAGCCACTATGCCTGGATGGCTGGAGGGTAATGTGGGTGAAGGGAAGTCCTATGAAGTCCTGTGGTGGGAAGGAGATGTAAGCCAGGTCTTGCAGTGTGTTTGTGCTGTGGCAAGGTCTCCTTATTTTTCTGCTGCATTCAATAGGAAGACATAAGAGTTTTGCGCAGTGAAGTAGGGTAATAATTTATGTAATGATCCTAGTATAGTGCTTCCTTCAGAGTAGGAATCAATGAATAGTGGCTATTATCAGGAACTTGTAGTCATTTTTAAACATTTACTACGGCCTTTTTCATAAACCTATCTTGTGTTATGGAGATATGATAAAATATGAATATGAATAAATATCTTCATTTACATGTACTGTTTAATTCTTTAACAGAATCATCTGTGGTTTAATTTTATATTTCCCCTAATGATAAATATAGCAACTTAACATTTAGGTGCTCATCAGGAGAATTTACACTGAAAGCAGGACCAATGTGTGCCAGCTACACAGTGATAGATTTTTATTATTATTATTATTATTATTTTGTCATCAGGACTAAACTACTTGCAATAACCCATTTCCTATTTAAAAAATCCAAACTTCTGATTTTGGCAATGTGGTTCTAATGTATACATTCATTTTCTTCTATGTGTACAATATGTTCCTACCAAACTAAACAAATTCATATATTTTTCTACTTTTGAACATTTTTTCATACCATCTTAGTCTAACTGAAAGTCATCCTTTTTCAGTAACTTGCCCCCCACCCCCAACCCCCACCCCAACGCTGAATTCAAAAATCTTCCATGTGGAGTTTACTTGTAGATTTTTGTATTTTATGACTTCTCAAAGGATTTTGTGTTACTTAGATGATATTTACATTTTGAACATCTTTTCTTTCATTCTTCACACAATAAGGACTCAACAAATATATACTGTATAAATCAGGTGAATAGATGGTTCTATATTTTTTTAAAATAATTTTTAAATTTAAAAGAGAACTATTCATTTCATCATCATAATAGTATTATTATTGAACTATATTCACTTGAACTTTGCATTTATTCCTTTTATTTTTCTGATATGCCTGTTTTCCTACCAAGGAACTGCCAGTGTCAGCCATTGATAGCTAAGTGATGAGCAGATACACTGTTTCTAGGAGATAATCAGTAGTTTTATGAAGATATGTCTTGGCAATTTAGCTTAATGTTAGTGACAAAACATCACACCCACAAATTTAGATAAATGTCATTATTTTTCTCCAAGTTGTTCAAGCTGGGAACACAGGAATCATCTCTGACACCTCTTTTTACTCTGATCTCTTATCAAATGTGTGTATATGTTTAAAATTGTGTCTTTCATTTTGAAATTTCAGTGATATTTTTCATATCAATCTTATTTCTCCATTTGAGGCCTTTATAACTAACCTTTTTCCTAAACTATTAATGTATCATTTATCTAATACCTATTTTTACAATATCTTTCCCTTCTAAACAACTAATATTGCTATATTAATTTCACCAAAATATCCCTTTTATCATATGACTGTTCAGTTGAAACCCATTATTTTCTGTGACAGGAAATGTAAATCTTTTATTCTGGCTTTGAGATTGTTCACACCCTGCCTTCAGCGTGTTTCCAAACCAATGCCTACTTGTTCTTAATGGTCCCATAAAGCTGCTCTACTCTGTTCAAAGCGCATCTTTCACCTTAAACTCTGGTTCATACTCTTTCAAAATCTAAATTACTTCCCACCTCAACTGTGCAAATTTTCCTTCTCTGAATGATTTATTTTGAGTTGAATGTCCTCTAAGCAGCCTTCCTTGATCACAGAAGGAAAGTCATTATAATTTTCTTGTCATTATATGTAATTTTGATTTTAAAATCTTAAGAAATTTGATTTCTTGCTTAAACAGATTTGGGTACAAAAGATTCTATTAAAGTTGAGTATTTAATATGATTTTCACAGAAAGAAAACTTGTCACTACAAAGGCAATTTAATACTTCTCAGGATGGATTCAGCCTGACTTTTGTTTACTATTTTTCCTTCTGCTTCTTTTGCTCTCTTATTCTCCACATTCCTCAAAAATGTGAGCAGAGCAGATATTCATTCACCATGTTCTGTCCCAAGTCCTTTCCTTCTAGTTTTTCTATTTGTTTGTTTTGTGTCTAGGGACCCAGTCTTCTTTGCTAGCAAAATATTTTGAACAACAGAATTAATTCTAAAACAACCACAAGTATATCTAAAGATTATCTTAACCATAAAATAGTAATGATGTGCTATTGTCACATGGCTACCTTATATTAAATATATCACACATGTGACTATAAGATTATTCAAAAGATCATCATTTTTGGGGGGGGAGAAATCTGACATATCTGAAAACTGGTCATTTTATTTATATTCTTCCTTGAATTTATTCATTTGGTGTGTTAATTGAGTAGGTGCTTAGGAACGGTGCTAGGATCTGAAGATATAAAGATGATTAAGATGAAACATCTTAAAAAAGCGATTTTGAAAAAGCAACCAAAAGGGAAAACAATGCTTTCTGGAAGAATAACTTTCTAAAGGAAATGAGATTTTAGCTGAACTTTAAAGTATTGTGAATAGAAAAAAATTAACAAAGGATTTGCTCATGAGATAGTGAACTAGAAGAAGCCTGGTGGGTTTTGAGGAGAAGAAAGGCAAGAGTCAGGAGAGGCATGGAGGTGCTGGATACTGTAGGAACTTATAGGTCTTGTTAAGGAATTTTGTCCTTATTCTGAGAGCATTGAGGAGAATTTTAAATGAGGAAATAATATAAACACATGTTTTTTAAAAATGTACTGGCTCCCAAAGAGTGGAACAACAGGTAGGTTTGGATATAAGGAAGAAACATTAGGAAACTATTCCAGACAGGCGGACAACAGGGGTACATTGGGGGGTGGTCATGTTGCAGGAGTGAAGGGGAGAGTAGGCATTGCAAACATACTCAGAAAGCAGAATGGATGGGACTTGCTATTGAATACTTATGAGCTGGGGCAAGGGAGAAAATCTTTGATGACTGAATTTTAGAAATATTCTGAGGACTATAGGGCTGATAGACTGGATATGGGATATGAGAGAAAGAGAAGAATCAACAGATGATGACCAATGGACTAGGCAGAATAATGGCAGAACAGAGTTGCCATTGACAAAGATGGAGAAGACTTGGGTAGGAAAGAGTTTTAAACAGAAAATTAGAAGTCAGCTTTCAATTTGTGGCAAGTTTGAGGTGGCCTTTAAAGCCATAAGATTGGAAAAGATGTCTGGGACAGTGAATGTAAACTGAAAATGAATGAAGATTATCTCTACTCATGATAGTGCCCATTAGCTTATGAGTAGGAACAGCAAAAGAAATAGTAAGGGAAAAGATCCAGTCCAAGAAGCCAATTAAAGATATTTCCATTAAAAGGAGTGATAAATTTAGTTGTTCCTTCCAAGTCAATTCTGGTAACTTATAAGATTGGGCCCTTTATTCTTGACTTCATGAAATTTCAATAATTGGGGGGAAATAGGGAAAAGATAGGATACTGATGTCCACTTATCTATTTATGGTCTACCTACCTATCTATCCCTCTGCTACAGTCACTCCTAGGAGTGTGTCTGTGAACTGAGTCCCTAACTTTCCACTCACTTCAAATGTGATGTTTTTTTCAGTTCAGCTACAAGGTACTTGGATAAATTTCTACCTCAAACAGTATGACATATGACATCATGAGCCTGGAATATACTGAAGGTGGGAAAGTATCTGCAGGTGACCTCTGACTTTCTAAGAAAGGCAGACTACTCCACTGCTGGATCTAAGGTTTTCCTGACCTTCTTGGGAGCAATGGAGATCCTTAAACTTTGTTGAACATCTCAGACTATTAGGTTCTGAGCATTGACTGAAGGTCAAGTCAATTAATGAAATAAAGTTTATATGTACATATGCATATACATATAAATAGATAGCTATAGATATAAAAAATGCTTGTATTCTGTTTGGATACTCTTTAGTTTTAAGGACTTTGAGAAACATAATATTGTGTCACCTTCTTTTTCAAAAGGGCATGAATTATCCTAGATATCTGAGACCACCACACTGCCAATCTCAGAAAATAAGACACAGGATTGTGATTCTTATGAAATGACAGCTGAGATGTCATCATAGCCATTTAGAGGCTTTTAAATCCTGTCAGTTTTGAAAAGGCCTTGACATAGCTGACGTTGACAACAATCCATTGCATTCAAATGACTGCCTTTTGAATGATGTGTGTGGTAGTTGTTTAAAAACAATTTTATTATAAAGATCCAGAATAATTTAATACTCATGTGGTTTTGTTAACTGAAAGTTATGCAAGCCAAATTCCTTTCTTCTACACCAGCTTCTTAGAATTCTTTTGGCTTTCGACAAATTATTTTTGCAGGAGGAATACATTTTAAAGTGTACCTGTTGGCTCTCTTGTGACCCTAAACTGTGCTTTATATATATTTTTTACATAATTTGAATGAAAAGTTCTCAATTGTGCTCCCACATTCAAATTAGAGAGTCTTTCCTCATTTAGAATGTATAGTGTAGCAGGAGATGATCATTATGCAAAGGATGTGTGCATGCATAAGTAAAACGCCTTGCCAAGATGGAGCAGGCAGCATCTTAGACCTCATTCACAACAGAGCTGAAAAATTACTATTCAAATTAAAGCAATCTATAATCATGTTTTTGGTTACCTAATTCTATTTAATCACCACTAACGCTTCTAGTATTACTTCCTTTTTGACATCATCAAAGGCAAATGGATGTCCTGAAATATATTCTTAAAAGTGGCTATTAAAGTTGAAAATAGCAGTTTGCAACATTTAGAATACATTCTTCCCTGTACAAGAACAGTATCTGTTTGTTATCATTGGCTTAGGCGACAGAAATAGATGATCCAAGCTGGAAGGTAGTGCTAGTAACTTAAATTGGGCAAGAGAAATGAAAAGAAATAGAATTCCAAAGCACCTTGATTAATTAGACAAGTAGTCAAAGCAAAGATGGGAATGAATAGAAAATAGATGACTTTTCAATTTCTATGGCAATAAAGGAGATGGCATGTATAAAATCATAATGTATACAGATTGCTAAAAATAGACATACAAAAGCTAGAAAGGGAATCAGATTGATTGGTTTCCTTCACCAACTCCAATATGCTGGTCCAAAGCTGAGTGGCTCAGAGACATAGGGAAGTTTGAAGAACACCTGACCTTTTGGTTTTGACGTGAAATTCAGAAATCACTTTTTGAAGAACAAATGACACTATAGAATATTAGAAGAAGTATTCCTGACACTTGTTTACTCCTAATGCTTGCATCTCGGTTTCATAGTCTAAGAAGTTATAACAAATTAGAGTGTGACAAGAGGAAAGCTTTTTAGAGAAAGGTAGATTGACTTGATCATTTTATGCTTCTGCCTCTAGCATAAACCTCAAGGTTTCCAAGCTGTTTCATTAACACTTGAAAATAAGCATTAGATCTAGGGAAAAGAATTTGAAACCAAAAAGCATGGATGGAAGATCTCCCTCCCCATGGATCCTAATGACTGCAGGGCTCATCACTTGATCTCTAAATCTCAGTTCATTTTTTAACCGCAACATGTAGATGATTATGATACTGTCCTAAGACGCTGAATATGATAATGAAATAAGAATAGTCCATGTAAAAGCACTGTGCAGGTATTACAGTTTTTGTACTTCTGTTTTTCTCTCTCTTCCTTTTTCCTTCTCTCTCTCTTCTTCTCCCCATCTTTCCTTCCTCTCTTTCTCTCCCTTTTAAAGAGATCCCTTTATTTAAAAATGGAATCAATAAGAATGCAAAATATTTGGGATGCAGAAGGTGTAGCTGCCTCAATTTCTATTCTGTTACCAAGTACTCAGCTTCTTTCACAACTGAGCTTGTCTTTGGGGCATTAAGTAGTTCTTTGTTAAATTTCTGCCAAGTTTTATTAATCACTTCTTCTGAGAAATATTCCTTGATCTCCTAGGCTCCTGAAAGTTTGTTGTAATATTTATTTATTTATTTATTTATTTATTTATTTATTTATTTATTACCAAGGATTGATCCCAGGGGCACTTAACCACTGAGCCACATCCCAGCCCTTTCTATTTTTTACATTGCCCAGAGCCTCACTAAGTTGCTGAGGCTGGTTTTAAACTTGAGATCCTCCTGCCTCAGCTTCACAAGTTGCTGGAATTATAGGAATGGGCCACTGCATCCAGCATAATTTTTATTTTTTTAAAACTGGAGTCTTCCCAACTAGATGATCAGAGGTCCTGACTATCTTTTTACTCAGCTGTACCAGCATAGTACTTAGGAGATAACAGACAATCCACTATCCATTAAACAATTTAGAAACTGAATACTAAGCAAAATTGTTATATCTAGAGGGGATTCCATAGTTGAGCATGAACTCTGGGCTGGAAGTAACTTGTGGGACAGAGAGTCTCCTAAGAACTTGCATTTAAGAATGCAAAGGAAAAATATGAAAATGAAAGAGAGAATACAAGGCTGGGGATATAGTTCAGGTGGTAGAGTGCTTGCCTTGCATGCACAAGGCCCTGGGTTCAATCCCCAGCACCACCAAAAAAAAAAAAAAAAAAAAAAAAGAGAGAGAGAGACTACAAATTGGCATTACCAGTAAAAGCAGGAAGTGTTTCTAGGCACTGATTTTTACAGGCTTCTCTCAACCAACAATTCAAATACCTATTTCTTCCTTCAAGACTCAGTTTCAAAAAAATCTAACCTTATTTAAAAAGCTCATCTCAATATTCTGTCTCACTACTGTTCCATCATTATATCCTGCCCAGATATAAGACAATTGCATTCTTTTTTGCACTTAATCATTAATGGTTTTGTCATATTCCTAGTTCAAAAAATTTTATTTTTTAACCCAATTAGATAAAAGTTTCTTCCACAACAAATCACAGTTTCTACTTATTTTCTTACATTTCCTTATTGAGAGCTGCCTAGTAAGACTGTTGTGTTATGCTTTTGTGTTTGTTATCTGTTTTTCTGCCTAGACTGAGTTTCCCTTTCATGGAGAGATTTCTATCTTAGAAGGAAGTGAATAATAATTATAGAATAAGCCTTTATTGATGGTAAATAAAATATTAAGCCATAAATAACATTGCACCTCATCAAAAATTAAAGAAGTTAGACACTAATATTAAAAAGTGTTCTGTACAGATCCATTAAGCTATCTTCTTTATGACTTCTTTATAACTTTATAACTTCTTCTTTATAACTTCTTTTATAAGTTATTATGTACTCATATTTAATACATTTTAGAATTAAACATTTTACACTACTTTTTGACTTGAGAAATTACCAATGTAGTTTTTTCTAGTTGGTGATAATATGAAGTTGAATTTGTAGATATATTTTCTTTCTTTCTTGTTTTAAAATATTTTTTAGTTATACATGAACGCAATGTCTTTTATTTTTGTTTTGTTTATTTTTATGTGGTGCTGAGAATCGAACCCAGTGCCTCACATGTGAGGGGCAAGTGCTCTGCCACTGAGCCACAACCTCAGCCCTATAGATATATTTTCTTTTGGCGCTGGGGATTGAACCTAGGGCCTGTACTTGCTAAGTACTTGCTCTACCACTGAGATACACCCCCAACCTCTGATTTTATATAATTCTGAAACATTACAAAATGGTATTACTTTATACTATTTTCTAATCACACAGAATGACAATCAACATGAGTCATTTTCTTTTTAATGACATTTTCAATCCTACATGATCAATTTTCTTTTTAATATAAAGAACAAGGATATAAATACATTATGAAATTTAAAAAATATGCATGTCTTGTGTGAACATGAAGATATTATTTTGAATTTTCTAAGACAAACATTTTCTCAAAACTTAGTAATATTAGCCGGGCACGATGGCTCACGCCTGTAATCCTAGCACTTTGGGAGGCTGAGACAGGAGAATTGCGAGTTCAAAGCCAGCCTCAGCAATGGCAAGGTGCTAAGCAACTCAGTGAGACCCTGTCTCTTCAAAAAACACAAAATAGGGCTGGGACTGTGGCTCAGTGGTTGAGTGCCCCTGAGTTCAATCCCTGGTACCAAAAGAAAAAAGAACAACAACAACAACAACAAAACTTAGTAATATTATTTTCTTGAAAATTTGCAAATCCTATGAAATTAGTGCTCTAAACTGAAGAAAGAATGAGTACAAGTTTTAGAGTTCTATTTTTTCTTTGCAACTTCAAGGTTTCTACGATGTACAGGGGAAGGATACTTTAAAAAAATATATTGCTTAGTTAACAGTTTTCTCATCTTCTAGTCAATTAGTCAAAATACTTGGGTCATGGTAGATTTTTCCTGCAGCATTTTCTCCTGAACCCAATAAGGTATAGTTGACTGAAAGAGTCACTTTTTCCTTTTCTTCTTTTTTTCAGAACCTGTTTTGGTAATATGTTATTATAATATGTTTACATTTCTACTTTTATGACATCATTTAAAGGTGCTTGTCTTCAAATAATCATAGAAGTTAGCTAACGGCTGCTTTCATGTCCATAACTTTCAACAGTGCATATAGGGACTTTAAAGAAAAAAAGGGATTACATTTTCTTAAAAACTATTCTGCTTGATATAAACCCTGAACACATTATTGTTTTTTGGTACGAGGATTGAACTCAGGGGCACTTGACCACTGAGCCACATCCCCAGCTTCATTTTTTTGTGTTTTATGTGGAGACAGAGTCTCACTGAGTTGCTTAGTGCCTCGCCGTTGCTGAGGTTGGCTTTGAACTCACGATTCTCCTGTCTCAGCCTCCCAAAGTGCTGGGATTATAGGTGTGCGCCACTACACCCGGCTTTATTTTATTTTTCATTCTCATCTCTTCTATGTGGATGGCTCAGGGAGATGAAATAGCTTTGTACAAGATTACAAGCAAGTGAGGTGTCAGGATTTGAACCTAGGTCTAGGCATTGCTAAAGTTCAGATTTTCTTCCATCTCATAAAAACTCCCTAATGTAGAAATCAGAGAGAAAGTCATACTATTAAGGAGAGGCTATAAAATATAGTGAAATTATTAGTTTCTTTCATAGAGATCTAAAAGTTCAATCTGCCTATGAGGACAACAAAACTGATGACCATAAACAACCTCAGTTTACAAATACAGGACACTTAGTAAGTTAGTATAGTCCAATTGCAAACTGTCTAATTGTAATAATCAATTTTATAGATAAGGCAATAAAGATATAAGAATTTGAAAAGGAAAGTAAATGGAATTTAATAGACATTTGGAAAACTTTGTCATAGTTCTTTGTTTTAGAATTTTCTCTTAAGTAAATTGGTTATGATTTTGATTTTTTATAAGAATAAGCTATACAATAATTAAATATAGAAAATGGAGACTATTTTACATGAATTTCATCTTAAATTAATATTCTACTTAGGAAGATCATTGTAGTTTTCAATCTTCATATCAAATTTTTCATCTAATTGTGTCAAATCGGCCTATTAGATAAATCTAGAATATTTGCCATCATGTCTTTATCTTCACTAGTGGTTACCTAGCCAACCTCATCTCCCACTTCTCTGCTTGGTTTAGCAATATCAAAATACTTGTAATTTATAGAGAACACTAGGCTGTTTTTTTCTTTTTAATCTCAGTGCTTAACCAGTGTACTCTCATCTGAAATATTCTTCCTTCATTTGCTCTCTTCATAAAATGTGACTTGTTTTTCATGACTTTTCTTTTTCATGTGTGAACCATGCTTCAACTCTCCAGGTAAATTTTAATCACTCTTTTACTTGCACTAATAATGAATTTTAAATATGATTTTATTATCACATATTCCATTGTATATTCATCTGGTCTTATTATATGTCAATCTCTCCTTCTATTCTGTGAGGTTCTTTGTGGGGACAAACAATCAAAAAATCAGTTTAATGAATGAGCACATTATATGAGCTGTATTATATTTGACATATAACTGATGGACTGTAGAAAAATACTTCAAAGATTGAAATTGGTATAAAACATAGTAAACAATGCCCTTTAGTAATTTGAATTAGAAAAAATGAATAGTAAATAATAGGAAAGAGAATGAGAATATATGTGTGTGTGTTCATGTGTGTGTGTAGAGACACGATTTGTTTGCAATGAATTGTCATATCTTACAGTATGTGTTTAGAGATTCTTCAATGATTTAATTTATTACTTGAAAAGAAGCCATAAATTTAATTATATCTACTTAAAATTAGATGGATGAAGTATAAAAAACTCTAAAAAAATTTATGTCTTAAAAGAATAACTATGTAACTATGCTATTTAGTTAAATTATTATGGTGTGCATTTACTTTGGAAAGAAAAGTTAGGAAAAAAACAAGAAAAAAATTTCTTATATATTATAACTTTGAATTCACCTGCAATTAAAAGACTACATTTTTTATTAGATGATTTTTCATACACAGTGTTTGATAAAGCTTTTCCAAAGCAACAGTTGTTAATTAGATGGATTAATAAAGAAGAAAAAAATGGCTTTCGAACTGATATCACAATATAGGATATCTTCAGGGCTGGTTTCAAAGCCTATTAGGGAATGGCACATTAATCAACTTGACAAATATTACATACTACATTTTCAATTTTCCAGAATTATTTATTGATTTTTAGATGGTGACTTGGAAATTAATGTTGAAATAAGTCTGCAGGAGTTAAAGTTCGTTTTCCCTCATGAATTCCTGGCCATGTTTCAGTGGTTCATGTGTTTGTTAATGATATACTAGACCAATACAGTCTGCAGTAATTAACGTCCATCTTAAACTTGAACTACTGATATGATAACTTTATGTCCTAGATTTTATGAAGGTGTTTGCATTTCATCTCATCCACCCTTTGTCCCCATAAGTACAACCATCCTTCTCATACTGTGAATCCTCATTAGGGGTCAGAAAATATGGCCACTGTCACCTCTAAGGATCTAAGTATTTTACCTCTGTAGGGAAGATGACTAATCTCCTGAGTTTATGAGTGGTACTTATAGTTTAACATAGCTTCCTGTTTACTTGCTACTTATGCTTAAATCTTTTTGCTTATATGATATTGTTGGCAAGGGATCTAAAGAAATTTTAACATGCAAATTGCTTAACCTTTTCAGTTAAGATGAAAAGAATAGCTAGAAATGTTTCATCATAGTATTGGTACTGGAAATTTTAAGTCAAATATAAATAGGTTGTTCCACACATAAAATGCTTTTGGGGGTCTGTTTTCAGAGTTGTCTAGGCTTCTCTCTAAGGGCTTTTCTATGTTCCTGATTTTTAAGTAGCTAGGTGGGTCCTGATCATTGGGTACAATGCCTCACACTTTAAACTTTTACCATCAAAGAAATATAAGTAAACAACCCCTCCATTCGATAGTAAGACAGTATTACATGCCATAAAATGGATTTCTAAGATGTTAAAAATGAAAAACTTTTATATTGTTGGGCAGTGGGCTATTTTTAACTTTTTAAAAAACTACTCAAAATGTTATACCATATTGGCTTTTTAACTCCATGATTCCCAAAAAGAAAAAAGAAACTGCACTGGAAATCCAACAGCTTTTCAAAACGCGGTATTTGTCATATTGACTTCAGCTATTTAACTTGAGATATTTGCCACTCTTTTCTGAAACCCTGTGTATGGTGCCATGGAAATAGAAATATTGGTCAAGTCCCGTCTATACATAGTAAGTAGGTTTTGAGAAATGTTAGCTGAGTTGTTGAAAGACAGGATCATCTTGAGGAACTTCTTTGGGTATCTACTGACATTTTCTGTTTGAATACATAGCAGTGATTTGATTACCCTTTAGATGGATTAAACTAATCTGCTTCTAATTGACAGCAGATTTGTTAGGGGATGAATCTCCATTGTCCTGAAGTATTTCACTCACCTCTTTAGGGGCATCAGCTATAATGAATTCAGAATAAATCATCTTGGCTTTGGAAGCAATTTTTTCTGCACTTTCTGTTTTCTTGAAGTCTTCACAGGCAAGCCAGAACTCAACATTTTCTTCACTGAACTCTGATTTTAGAAATGTTCGGAAAGCATCTAGACCAGCTATAAAATATATAAGAACATTTGAATGATATCATATGTAGCAGTAATATGACCAAAATGAGTACATTGTTTTAAGTGCTTATGAGTATTCAGTGGCGAGTGTTTATCACCCCACTTAATATAATTTAAAATAATTTGTATGTTTCAATTTCTAACTTTTGAAAAATTATTTTCAATCAGAAATCATAAACGTGAAATATTTATATATATATTCCTTAAATTAACTCCATTAACAAAAAATATGTACTTTTTCTTTCTATATCTGAAAAGAATAAATTATGTTAAGGAGAAGGTCTTAATGGTTACTTCATAGGAGACCCTGTAGACTTTTCTTTTTAGACATACTGCACCAAGTTCAGAACAAGTCAATGCTATTATACTTAGTTAAGAGTAAGAATAACTATGTTGCTGTGCATTGATAAGGAAACACAATTTGATGGTAAGATATTAAACTCTGTTGGTTTGGGCTTAAAGCAAAGGAGATAAAGGAGGTAATGTTGACCTTCATTAGTGGGAAGAATAGACTGGACAAATATCTTTAAACCAAGAAGGTAACTAGTAAGGTATTTTGTGTGAATGCTGCTTCTTTTGCTTATTTGGTGACATAGGTAATTTTAACTCTGTAAGACAAATGGTGGGGTTCTCCAAGCTGCCTTAAGCATAATACGATGCCTCTCAATCTCCTTCTCCATATCTGTAGATCGTATTTTCCTCCTGCTTCCAGGTATTCTCCTGCACAAGTATTTCTCTGGCAACTTTAGACTACGAACTGCAAATAGGCCCATTTATTTGTAGGTTCATTTCCTTCAACTTTGCTAGTATATGCATTTTTAAAAATTTAATAACCATAGTCAGGGCTTGTGATCTGTTATCCCTATATATCTTCCCCCACTCCCATCACCTTATCTTATCTCCAGCCAAGTTTCCAACCTCATTCCTTGCTCCTATAGATATTTAAGTTTGGAAAAATCATTTTAGTCCCTTACTTTTCTGCTTTTCTCATCAAAATATGCCCCCAAATATCCCTTTTTGGTATAACTAGAACTCATTTAAGAAGGTAATTCTCGTTAAATACTTTAGGGCAGAGTACGGTTAAGAGTGTGCTACTAGTAACAAGTTAGAAAGATCTTATTCAGATCCCTATCTGTTGACCAGATTAAGCTAGTGTGTTAAAATCATGTTATTCAGTATCACAGTTAGCATTCTTCTGAGGACTACAGCTGTTTCTAAGTGAGGATTTATAACTCTCTGAAGAGGAAGGAATTTGCCTTCCAAAACATGGGTGTTTTCTCTTCCACCTGTCAGGAGGACCCCTTTGCAGGTGCACAAAGCATCTCTTCCCTACCTGCAGGCTGAGAGGGTTCATTCTTCAAGTTCCAATGTAAGAGAGAAGTTAAATTTTATGGAGAATCGGGGGATGGGAAAAGTTGACCAGAGAAAATAACTATATAATAAAAAAAGGTTAATGGAAAGGGGACTATGTCAGTTTTTTATAGGTTGCTGCCAGTAGGAAGCAAAAGGGAAGTTTAGCAAGAGAGGACAGAAAATATTTTTCTGGAGCAATATCAAAGTGTCTAAAATCACTGGATTAAAAATAGATTTAACATTTAAAAATTATTTGAAATAATGTTGAAATAAAAAGTCATTGCAAAAGGTTCCAAATACCAATTAAAATTCTCAGTAGGAATATTGGAGAGCATAGATGTCATTAATAAGTGAGCACTATATGAAAATTCAATTAACTACACATTTCTTACACTTAAAAATATATCCAAGAGGCTTCTGTGACAAAAATTTAGGTTATAAAAATCTTAGTAACACTCAATTAGAATTTTCTCTGAATGTGGTCCAATGATAAATTTGAGAGATTCAAACAGGATCTATGCTGAAATTTATTTTATATAAAGAATAAAGTGTACTTTAATAATAGTAAAAGAATGTTGTGGATTCATGCTTGGCAATATCTTATATGTGCATCATTAAGACAGATGAAGCTTTCTCCTTATAAGGATTATTTAAAGGCATCCTTTTAGATAAGAGGTGGGAAGTTAGAGATCAAGAAACTATTATTATTTTCTAATGTTCTCCAGTTTTAATGAGGGGCTACACTGAACTAACAATGTATTCTTTTTTCCTTCCAAGGTTTGATTTAGCACAAAATAGAACAAAATAAGCAACTTAAATAACTAAAATGTGGTATTTATCTCTGTCTTGGACACAATACTTAAATGACCTACTGTTCCCTTCTGTCAATACAATTAGAATGTTAAAAAATGCCAAATGATTTTGGAATAATATACTACATACAATTAAAATCATTACCTGAGGGCACTCTACAGGATGGATTGATTGGTGGGTATTAAATGGAATAGGTCAACAATAAGGAGTGAAAACTACTGTAAGGAAAAAATATGCCTAGTCTATGCACAGTGATTCTCAGGTTGACAAAAACAGGGAACTTGATGAGTCCTTTAGCTCTTTAGAGTATTAAAAGCATGTATAGTTTGCTGTTTCTGTGGTATTATAAAAGCAAAATCAAATGATGAAAATTTGAACTTTTTGCTATTTAATGCATGAACTATAAAATCCTAGGGGTATGCAGATGGAAGCATTTGCCTTCACCTCAAGGCTCTCCTTGCCTTTGGTCTGTGGTGCTGTTGTGTAGAATCCTTCTTGGCTGCAGCCTGCTATGCAACTCACAACCAGCAGAGACACTTTGATGAGGCTCTTAGCAAACCTGATCTGTCACATTCATTATACACATAAGGAAAAAAGAAACACACCACTTAAAACTTCTAAAAATGCAATTTCATATCCATAACATCTTAATGTGTCTTTAGGTGGATTCCAAGAGTTATGTTGATTATTTTATACTATTTTAGCATTTAATTATTTAAGAATGATAAATTCAGAGTATCTAAATTCATCTAATTCAGTCTAACATATATGAATAAATAGCTGGGAAGAATTTATTCAATTTTATCATATTTTGAACTTTTCTAATACTTTGGTTGTTTTACTTAATTTAAAATGGAAATATCATTTGATTAGTACAAACAACATAGCGTTATACTATTTTCTATATATGTCTCTGTAGTGTTCTTTTACCTTCCAGAGATGAGATAGAACTCCTGAAAAGCTGATTATTTATAACACAATGGAAGTTGTATATACCTTTGTGACTATTTTGTATATAACTATTTCATGTCAACAACTAGGACATTTTATTACTGACCAAAATTACCTTATTCAACCTCTTGTTAAATATAAGTGAATATTTTCACACATACACATATTACTATACACATATTTAAATATGTTTTGTATTTATTAAAAATTAGAATAACTTAATTAAAATATGTATTTTAAAAAACTTTATTTTAGCTAAAAATAAAGTGATTTATTTAATTTTTCAGCTTTTTGATAGTTGTTTTCTTTTTCCACGAATACCAAAGATAGGCACTTATTCTATATATCAAATGCTAGTGAGGCTGAAGAAGTGGAAAATTTCTCATTTGTTGTTTGAAATTTTCTTTTTGTTTTAATGTTTAGAGTTTCTATATACTTATTTTAGACCCAAGCAGATTTCATTTGGGCTTTGACTTTGGACCTTTGAATTTATGTCACTTTCATACTTCAAATGTTCATCATGTTTTATGCCGTCATTTTCAGAATTTAATAATTTACATTTGATTATTATATTTTTTAAACCTATTATTAGTTGGATCTTACCTTGGTTGGCTAAAAGTGTGTCCATATTTTCAGACCACGTCATTGCTTCTGTAGCTGGTGACCTGTAGAAACAACATCTACCCTTGACAATAGCATTGTGATCTTTTTCTTCTATAACCTATAGTAATACTTGAGTTATATGTATTTGTTGAACTACATCATTTAAATGAGCTTTATGCCATTAATCAAACAGCAAAAAGTCAACAAAAATCATATGCTTTTCCACAGAAACATGAATTGGGCTGTACTTTGACATCAACTGATTGTTTATTAATATATTCATTTATAAATTATTATTTCTGAAAAAGGTATAAGAGCAATATTAGTTTTATGAAGTAATAGTGAATTTCTTCTTAACTAAGATTATAAATTTATGGGACATTACTCTGGTCTATTACTTGAAAATTTCTTTTGATAACAGTGATGATGAATGAAATACTTTGTAAGTTTTCACAGCATACAAAACTATCCATTTAATAATAATGCATCTTTAAAAAGTTCAGAAAAGTTTTAAGATTTTCTAACATTTGATAACCTTAAAAGTGTTTGAACATATTATTTCCAGAATATTTACCCCACACTGAGTCAAACTTTATTTCTCCTTAGACTGATACTTCTAGTTCCAGATTGATTTATTTAAATCTCAGGATCTGTCAGGACAGAGTAATGTCTTTTCCAAAGCAGTCAAAAATTTATAGACTTAAGTCTTCTGAGGAAGGTATACTTTGGGAGATGTGATGTTGAAATAATAAATTAGGTTTAAGATATAAGCTTTCTGAGCTGCAAATGCATCAGTCTCCTTAATAAACAAAGATCCTGATAAAATAAACCCCATCCACAGAAAGCATCTGCTGGCCAGAAAAACAAACAAACAAGCAAACAAATGTTGTGTTATGTGGCTGTGATTTGAAAATGAGTTAGTTATGGAAAGGGATGATCTAATTTAAAATTTACATTAAAATGATTGACAAAATAGAAACAATCTTGTATCTTGTCATCCTTCTAAAACTACATTTGTACATCAAGGTGACAATCTTAAATATGATAGTGTGAAGTGATTCCTATGTTTTTATAGCCTATCACGTCTTCCAATTTGCTGCAGTTTTATAATTTTTGTGAGATTGACTGTTTTCCCTTCCGTTATTGCAGTATTAGTTGTAATTTCAGAAAATAGGGGAGGAAACATAGAATAATGTGACTGGGAATTCATTTTTCTATCTTTTATTGCTTACATTTCCTATCTCAAATTTCCTTCCCCAGTTATGGACCACTGACTTTTCTTTCTCTCTTGGTACACTAAATTCGGAGGACACAAGATTATCTGGGAAACCATTTTGAAATAGTAGTTTTTCATTGGAATGGAAATTTTGAAAGGTTTGTATTGTTCAGTTCCCATCTTTCATAAATGGAAGATGAGCTAAATCCGAGATTTAGTTTTATATTGAAGAGCTTTTGTGTATTATATAATCTGTTATTTGAATAAGCCATGTTATATTTCATATGTCTCAAAATATTATGTTTTATAGGAATTCTAAAATCAAATGGACACTTGAAATGTACATGTTTAAAAAGCATTTAAAAAGCAGACTAAATTTGGTGGTTAGCAGGGTATTCAAATTAAAAGCAACTCAATACCTGTGGAATATATGCTAATGCAGAGGTAGAGGAGAGCCTGTCCACACAGAACAACCGTTTTGAAAGAGGAGCAAACATCCAGGGAAAACACTGAGAAATAGAATCTAAGCAAATTCATTCAAAGATGAACATCTACTTCCACATTTATATGTCAGTTCTCTGATGACAGAACTAACCATTATTTCTAGCACTGGGAACAGTGTGCCTGGTCCGGGACATACTTGTTGAACATATTAACAAACAAACAGTGAATGAGTAAACCCCAAATAATGGCAGATTTTAAACTTCCAAAGGAAGAGGGGCAATGGCTTTTAAAGTCTTGGTAGACTGTGATGATATAAAGATTATTGAAAGGTATAGTTAATTGTATTAGCTTTCAAAGACCTAGCATGTTCTGGGAGAGGAAGACGAGAAATGATCTGATAGCATCACTGGTGGGAAACAGGGCATGCCAGACCTCATTCTCAACCCTGACCTGTGAGGGTGGAGGTGGAGAGAAGGGACAACATCTAATGGAGAAGGCCTTGAGAAAGGCAGATCCTGTAGGAAAAGCCAGGTGTTGGTTAAAAGCATAGTCCACAAAGACCTTTGTGGATGTGAAGTAGTCTTTTGTAAAATCAAAGTGTTCAAATAAATGGTAGGCCTTCTTATTGTCTTAATTAATGTGGTGAAAACAGAAAGAAGAAAATAAAATCTGGGAGATAGAAAAGAACCAATAACAAAAGGAAAACTTATGCTTAGAGTTAGAGATATATTAAAATATTATAGATGTTCTATAGATACATGTATGGAATACTGTAGTCAATAGAATTAAAGCTGCTAGGATATTCTAGCATTAATTTGCTAACCTACTTCTCAGCCAGAAAGCTCAATTTTATATATTTGATATGCTGAAAGGGTTGGAGGTAATGCAGCATTTACTTTTTAGAAATTAGGTGACACGTAACTATTTTAAGGAATAATCTTCATTTATTGCCATTTAATTTTTAAAAAATTTTGGGTTTCTTGCATATTTTTAATTATGTGAAAGAGCAAATTATTGGTATTTTTGAACAAATTGAAAGACTCTAATAGCACTAAATGCACAATAATCTATTGAATGTTTACTGTACTTTATTGTGCTAGCACATCATATACTTTACCTCATTTAATTTTGAAAATAGTAGTATTTTTTTTTTACCATTATTTGTGAGTAAAAAGGCTGAGAAGTGCTGATAATTGGTAGAAATCCCAGAGACAGTAATGGGGAGGTAGAATTTAATGGCGTGTGGGCTTATCACCCTAAATCTTTGTACTTCTTTCTTTAATGATTGGGTAAATGCATATATGCTTTTTCCGTATTTATGTTTTGAAACATGTAATAAATATCTTGAAAGTGGTTTTCCTGCAATAGAGTTTTATTACACTTCAGACAAATGCTTGTTCTAAATAATAGTTTAATTGTGGTAATCAACTACTCAATAGCAAGTGTACACAACACATTCTCAAAGCTTGTACATTGTCAAATAAAAATAAAACATTTCTTAAGTTAGATGTGAATGAGAAATATGGTTTTATGTTTTGAACAATGCAACTTAGAAATGTCAGGAAAGAAACCTATTGAATAAAATTGAGAAGAAACAGAAGGCAGCTTATTTAAAACTGTACTGTCTTCATTGATGATTTTTTCCTTGAGTATGTTACCTTAAGTAAATGGGCAGTGTATCATTTATTTTTCTTTTTATTTGGATTATAGCTACAATTTTAAGAGAGGTTTTGTGAGTGCTTGCATGTTGTTTGTTTCCTCTAAAATTCTGATGCATAATCAGAGTAACTTTTTGTGTGGGTATGATTTGCCATGAAAATTCACTTTGTATTACAGAGCCAAAATTGTGCTTAGTATTTCATGGGGTTTTGGCTGATTTCCTTTCTGTTTTCTTCATTAAGCAAGTGCCATCAAGGCCAGCAGTACCCATATTATATGTCCAGAGAAGAGCCAGGCCAGATGGGAACCGCGTGAAAGCTACCAGTTATCTTGCTAATTGTGCCAGCTAGAACCAGTTGTATTGCATTAAAAATGTGGAATCCAACAACTTAGCTGTTCACACTCAATTAGCAGTGTGCTGGAGAATGGAAAATTCAAACAAGGAGTCCATGTGCCTGAGGAAGTGACAGCTGCTTCCTTACCCGGCATTTAATATACATGTAAAAGTTTCTCCGAAAGTGTTGTGATAATGAATAATTTTTGCAAGGACCATATACATGTCATGTCTCTAACTCATCTCATAATCTTGAAAAACAACACACAGAAACACTCAGTGGTCTTTCTCCACTTTATAACCTTTCTTTATCTAGAAATCATGAAGTTAACTATAAAGTAAGCCACACATTGTTGACATATTTTAGAAAAGAAAAATAAATCAGAAGGTAAGACAACAATTAGCGTATTTATCATAAATGAAGGAAAGAAAGCATCTAGACCAATGAAGACTCAGTGTTTCAATTTTACATCTTCTGAGATAGAAATAGCTTTAAACGGCAACTCACTTCACTGGCATTTTTCGTCCACTGTCTGACTGTCACAGATGATGCCGAATTTCTCTTTCTGACTGATCTTCAAGCTGAAGGTAATGTGACAGCAGGAACATTACAATTAGTATGCAAATACCTGTCCCCTGGGTTACAGACTGGCATTCTTTAAATCATGCTATTCTCAGCTTTTTTCAATTTGTTAACTTTTCACTGGTCAAAACAAACTTCTAAGTAACACGTAGCTCTTTGAATCAATGTGACATTTCTCTGAGTCTGGCATAACAGATAGATATTCCATTTGAAAATCTAATTACTGAAGTTTATATTTATTCATTTACAAGACAACTATTGTTCATATGAAGTTCAATGAATATAAATATCAAAATATGTATTTAATATATATACATTTAATATTTACCTTTAGGATTTTAATCTGTCTAAAAGATTGTTTTGTTTTTCTTTGTTCTTTGATTTTTGGGAAGTGGGAGAAAGGCTATCCTTCTAATATACTCAGACAACTATGATGAATGCTTAAGTATTTAAATCATTTTATATATGGGCTGAAATGTTCTACATTGAGTACTATACTTTTCTCTGAAATTTATGTGGTGTTTATTGTATAATAGCATTTATTTCCATATTATTTTTAACCATGAATCTCATGAAATTTTATGCCAATATTTCTTCATGCAATGTTGATGTTTAAGGTAATAATAATATATTTATCAAAATCAAGGCCATATACTGTTATTTTTAATTATAGTCAATGCTTTGTGTCCCCATGCTTTGTCAAGCTTTTATCTCAATATGATAGAGTTCTTTGGTAGTAAAATTCTACCACCATATATTTATGAACCTCAGTGTAAATTAAACATTCCTGAAAGATTGATGATTTTCAGGGTGGAAAAAAGAACTCAGAATGTGGCAGAAAGTCAGCTTCTCCCTGACTTAGTATTAAAGCATCCCCATGTAGTTACTTTATGGAAATCCCTAGTCTGGGAATGGCCCTGGGATTACTGAGACTGACAGAAGAAGAGATGACCTAAAATGTCAGTGTATTATTCAGAAGGGATATCATCAATTAGCTCAATTTGTTTTGTTAATTCAAGCACCATTAAGTAACGTTCTTATGATACGCAAAAACTGAATCATTAAACATACTTTGACTTTGTTTTGCTGAGAGGGGATAATGAAGTACTAACTGTATAACATATGCATGAAAATATTATATTTTAGAAAACAAGCTGTCATTTTTAAAGATCCTTTTGGTAAAATCCCTGCAAAGTCTTTATAAGAATGAGGAAATTGTTTATTTTACAGTAAAACTTTAAAACAAAAATTGAAATTTCTATTTGAGTTTAATATAATTACAAGCATGCCAATTCTCATAACTCCTCTACAAACCACAATTAATATTTATTTAATATGTACTTCCCATTCCTTTCAAGCTTGTTTTCAATAATTGGATTTTATGTATCAAAATGAAGGTCCATAGTACAATGAGCAGGTGAGGATATAAACTTTCTGCTTGAATGATTCTTTGCAATGTTCAATACATCCTGATAAAAGATTGCTAAGATATAGACATAGTTGGAGCATCTAAATATTCAGATTTTAGTCTGAAGGGGTTCAGGCTTTATCATCAGAGCTTTTCCCCAGGTTTAATAATGGTTCTCCAAAGATGTCCAGGTCTTAATACCTGGAAAATGTGAATATGTTATCTTCCATGATCAAAAGGGGTTGATTATCCTAGATTTTCCTGGTGGACCCTTTGTAACTAGCTGGGATCCGTAAAGAGGAGTGGAAGGAGGGTTAAAGTGTGTAGTGGGAATGGAGGCAAGAGATGGAAGTGATGTGAGGAGGGGGCCAAGGGCCAAGAACTACAGGTAACCTCTAGATGCTGAAAAGGGCAAGGAACAGATTGTCTCTTCCAACCCCCCAGAAGCAACCAGCCCTGCCAATGCTTGATTTTGTTCACTGAGGCTGACTTTGGACTTTGCTCCCAATCTCTTAGCTAATAAACTTGTGTTGTTTTAAGCTACTAAATTTGTGGTAGGTCGTTACAGCAGCTATAGGAATCTAATATATCCAGGTAACTCCAGTCTTTAAACTCCTGATTAAAAGAAGATAGGAATATAACAAAATAGTTATAAATTTTGAGACAAAAGCAGTTTGTGCTTAAGTGTAGCTTCTTCATACCAGACAATAACCCTGACTTCTTTTAACCTCTACTACTGAAGTGAAGGTAATGCCTATCTCACAAGGCTATGATGTGAGATGAAAGGGAGATCTAGTAAGTTAGTGCAACTTACATAGCATTATTTATATATGATTGTTTTATTTCCTTGTTGCTTATTGTTCACAGAACCATGGCTCAGACAATAGTAAGGGAGACGTTAGATCAATCATGCTTCTCTTGAAGGATATGTATTTTATTCTAAAAATTTGTAGAGTGCTTACATTATGTAAGAGATTATGATAGGGAACAGAAAATATCAATCAGTGACTATGAAATTGATAATTTTGGAAAATTAATGTGATTAAGATGTGTGGAATGAATTGGAAGAATGTGGGAAGAAAGGCAAGGGGACATTTAAATATCATGTTGTATGTATGTAGTGTTTTTATTTTTTCAATGAAAATAAAGGAGAATTGGCAAAATCAGAGGTAGTTCCTTTGATACAATTTTGGCTTATGATTAAGTAAAACCACATGTTTATATTTTGGAACTATTAAGAGTTTTGGGAACTGATCTCAGCAGTCAATTTTTTAGTTTAAAAAGTGCTAGTTCTTTGTATTGATTTTACTAAAAAGTTTAAGAATTTTTTTAAAATAGTGAGGTGCAGTAGTTCAAGCGCAAGAGAACAAGGATTGAGCAAAGGTGACTGCAGAGGGATGAAATAATAAATAGCAGTCCTGGGGTGCCCATGTGTCTGGGAGTCAAAGGAACAGATGTCTAACCCAGTCCTCTGAGCAAATGATGTTCCCACTCGTGATCAATAGCAATAGCAAAGGAAAAGCAAGGTTTCGGAAGTAAATATGTAAAAGAAAGCTTCGAGATACACAGATTATTTAGACATAATTTGATTAGTGTTCCTGTCAGAGGTTGTATTATTTTTACAGACTATTCAAAATTAATAGTCCTTTTAAATCTATATGAAATGTCTCTATTAACATTAAAAAACTACTTCTATATACACTTCATTAAGAAAGGCAAGAGGAGAAAATAATGAGATTTATTCTTATACATGGTATTTGCATAATTTAAGTAAAAGCAAAATATTTTAACTTTATGCAACTTCTAAAAGAAGCTCATATTTTAAAAATTGATATGATATCCAAGTGAGGATGTCATGAGTGATTTGGGAAGAAATAATTAAAATAGTGGAGCATTTGAACTTATACTAGCTAACATACGTTGAATGCATGTATCAGAAATTTATCAACCATTATCTCCTGGGTGGTTGTTCAATGAGACAGATAGTATTTTTATGCCCATTTTGCATATGAGTTTAAATAACTTTCTTAAGATTATATATAGCTTGGAAGTGGTAGGGTTGGAGCATGGCATTTGGTGTAAGTTGGTATTTAAGTTGTGTTGATTGTTCACCTCTTAGATTTAGTTTAACAAAGGAAATAGAACAGGAAAAACAGAATGGAGAACTATGGGTTAACTATGTGATAAATATTAAATACTGCAGTAACCTCTGAAGGCAGAGCAACAGCTAAATTTTAGGAATAAATGAACTGGGAAGAAGAGGTAGCACAATCTCAGAGAAAGGCTAAAGCTACAGAGTGATGTCCAATATTTTTAGGAATACTATTCATAACATGTTGGGAAAAAGCATGATAAAGACAACATATGACAGAGAGGAATTACAAAGAATAAGAAATGATAAAATGCTGAGGAATTTGCTAAAGTAATCAGTGGGAAAACAAGACCAGCAAGAATAAGTTCAGATGAGCAGGACAGTTCACAGCACATTGCACTGATTATTGATCCATTATATGTTCCTATCCAAATTACAAGGGGGAAAAAGGAATAATTATTATTTTTTACCACTGTCTTCAGAGATTTATAAAATAGCTATATAGGCAGGTTTAATTTGGGACTAAATGATGTAAAATTTAAATTTCTTTTATAAACAAAGGAAAGGAGAAATTATTTTTTTCTTGATTCTGCTTTGCCTCAAGTTACTGCTGTATGAGGTGCAATTTATAAAGCAATGAGCCCAAGTCTTGTATGGTTCATAAATTATTTCTGAGAGAAATTCTAAAGGAGAAGTTTGAAATGTTTTGAGCAATGGAAATATCACTGAAATGTGTCTGATCTCCCAAAGTGGCTGCTTAGAAATACAATGCTCATTTGGATATATAATTCTTAGAATGCTTGTTGACAAATCAGTCACATTACTTTCTAGTCACACCTCATGATTATATGTCCTGAATGTACTTTCTTTGTGTTTTCTTAGAATACCAAGTTACTGAGAGTCAAAGAAACATCTGCCTCACTAAAGAGAAATATTTAGAAACTTAAGATTTCTGATGTGAGTAAAAATATATTTTCTCATGTTTTAAAAATAAGTAATATTTGACATTTTAGTGGTTTCATATGCCTAAATTAATTACTGAAAATTAAACTTACCTTTTGAAAAATTTTTTATTTGTTCTTTTTAGTGGGAATTAAATTTGAAGAGTATGATAGAAGTTACTGAAGTTAACAATATTCTCCATACCAAAACATTAGCTTCTCTTTTGAAGGGAAGAAAATAATATTTTACTCAACATTTTCATAATATATATTATCAATTAATCCCTTACTCATTTTCTCTCCTATAACTAAATATTCTAACAGCAGGGATATAAATAAGCATTTAATTGACTTTTCCCCATGTTTCAAATATCTACATTGCCATTTTGTATACATATTTAATGTGTTTAACTGTTCTTCTGAGCTTGGTATTCCTTTCTTTACTATTGGGTAATAAACTCAGTATTCAATGCAAAAATATGTAAGGCAAGGTAGTAGTCATGGGATATAGGAATAAAGGTAAATAGTGCAATTTTTACGAGTGTATTTCAACTGGAATCTATGTTTACCTTGGGCAAAAAATGCTTTTTTGACTTTTTTTAGCCCAACAGAACATTGCAGTCTGCATAGGAATTTTGACATGTTAAGAAGAGCAATGCTCTGTCAATTGCAGCATTTTAAAAATACACAATAGATAGAAGGTGTTCAGGTCTTCCTTGTCTCTCTGGGCCTTAACTCCTAAACTGAATGGAATGTGCAAAAATTCAGTCTGTATGTATTTAAATTGAAATTCTTGATTATATCCAAATGCATCTTATGCATAGCATATACTCTTGTTTACTGTTTTATAAGGGAATAGTTCTATTTGTTTTATATCACTAAATTATTTAAGCCATGACATAAAGTTTATTTAATTCTTTAGCCAGACGAAAATTTCAACTATGGGTAATTTGTCCTATTACATTATCTGAAATGGAAAAGTAAAAAGGCAAAAGGAATTCTAACCAAGCCAATCATCTTTTTTCCTTGACAAAAATATTTTTTAAAATTTATTTTCATCATAACCAGGTATCTCCCTTTGTGCCAAAATATTTTGCATATATATATATATATGTGTGTGTGTGTGTGTGTATTTATATATATATACACACTTTTAAATCTGTAAAATTTATTTTGCTACAATGGAAAAGGGAAAAGGTAATTAAAACTAATTAAAACTATTCACTTTTTTGCAAGTATTAGTGAAATATCTGGCACAATGCTTAGTGATGTTCAATCATGTAACTTTTGACAGGCTGAATGGGTTTCTCTTAATTTGTAGATTATTGCTGAAAGAACTCTCTTTTCAACATTATAAAGAAGGCAGGAAGTCATCAAATAAGTGCTCTGCCGGGAATCAGACAGTACAAAGTCTCCCATTGAATTTATCATTCTTTGACTGCTTGAGCCTTTTAATCCTCTGATTAGTGGTGCTTAGGCTTGACTTATAGACTAGCTACAGGAAATTCAGAAATGTCATACATACATTAATTTTCAATCAATTGGTTTTTAGACAGTCTGCTATACATGGCAGGATATAACACAAGTTGTTAACCTAGATACTATGACAATGAATATACCTTCTTCTACAACTACCAACATTTTTTCCCCTGGTTTCCTCTTGCTTGCCCAGTGAGTCCAAAGTCCTTGGTATGGTGGTATGTCAACTATTTCTTCTAAACACAGATCTTTTATCTGTCCCTCTCAGACACTGATTTTCTGTTTTTCCCTGATTGTGCCTTGCTTTTTATTCTTTGTCATGAAATTTCTTCTACTTCTTGGATTCTCGGCCCACTTTTTATCGTCTGAATATGTCCAAGGCTTAGCTTCAAAGTTGCCACCTCTTAAAAGCCTTTCATGCTGTTCCTTAGAAACCTCTAGCAACAGCCTTCTGTGGGCAGAACTCTAATGCTGCTGGTCACCTATTGCCTCTGCATTACTCTGTGTTCCTGTCTTTTCTGTCATCTGAGGTGGTGATAATGTCCTATACACCTCACAGCAGATGGCATAGTGCTTTGCACTTTAAGAGTGAAAAGTTATAGAAAGAACTAGTGAAATGGATATGGTAGGAAACCAATGTGCATAACTAGGGGACACACTGGGAGGATTAAAGTAACATAAATATTGATGAGGAGGAAATAAATATCGTTAATGGAAGTGATTAGCATGAATAAGCCTCTGTCATGTGCCGGACTCTGCTTATATACTCTGCTTAGAGTTTATAAGTACATTTTTACACAATTTCCCAGATTCCACTATATAGGTGAGGAAATGTGCAAAGTCATGCAGAAGTTGCTTAAGTGGTGAGCCAGGATTTCAACAAAGCTTAGCTGATCCCTACACCAACATTTTCTTTGCATATAATTATAAGGACAAATTATATGCATCCTTTGGTTATAAAGGTATTTGTCATAAGTTTAAAAGAAGCATCAAGTAGTATTTTGATGGTCTCTGAAGTTAATTAATTTTTAGAGAAGACATATCTCTAAGAATAAACACATAAGTATCACCTATGATTTCCTAGTGCTTGTTTAGAATTTTTCAACTCATTCTTCATTTCAACATCTTCTCTTTAGCATCTATCTTTTCCTGCTCTTTTTGTCTTAAGTGGCCTACATACATTACAGCATGATTTCAGAGTCCCTTGTCTCTTTATTTGATAAAGTTTCTAAATTAAAAATAAACATCAAGTGGCCTTTCATGATGCAGCTTAAAAAGCAGATTGTACTCATTGTCCTATAGAGAAAAATAAATTGTTCCCAATATAGATAAATAAAATTTTAAACAAAAATGGAAGAAACCCCTTCATGAGTTTTCTTTGATTTTGACAATAATACTGAATGATAGCCATTTATTATCTCCTCTTTAAAAGTGATAAACTGATGCTCAGAAAATGCATTAAGATTTTTTACTCATACTTACACAACTAACAAACTTCTTAAATCAATAACTGCTGGATGTGGGATTGAAGTTTAAGTTTCTCTTAAGCCCAAATGTGCTTTCTACTCCACTTCTGTTGAGAAGTTCACTTTCTAAAAATATGGCCTACATTAACAAATGTAGGACCCAAAGCCATGGCTATATATACATCTTTCCATAACTATGATATGTTTAGGGAGCCATATGTTAAAGTAGTTCATTTTTTTCCATGGGAGTAATGATACAATTCTGAGTTATATTTTCAGCCATACAATATGTTTTATTTTACTTTTTAAAATTTTATTTTGATAAAATTATAGGTTCCTAGGAAGATAAAATTACAGGACAGAAAGGTCTTATGTGCTCAACACATTTTTTTTCCAGTGGTTTGCATCTTATATAATTATAGTACAGTAACCAGACGAGCAAACTGACATTGATATATGTATGTCCATTCTTTGTCATTTCATCATATGCGTAGGTTTATGTAACCAACATGGCAATCAAGATAGAGAACTGCTCCACCACCTCAAAGTTCTCCCTCAAGCTGTGCCTTTCTGGTCACCTCTTCTGCATCTCTACCTACTGGAAACAACTAATTTGGTACCCCCCCCTTGGTTATTTTAAGAATGTTAAATAAATGACATCATATAGTAAATAAGCCCTGATGTCCTTAAGGTACATCTGCATTGTTTTGTGCGTGAACAGTCGTGTTTTTTTTATTACTGAGTAGTATTTTATCATCATGAATATATCACTGTTTGTTTATCCATTCACTATTGAGGGACATTGTTTAGAATCTTGGATCTATAAAAACTAGAGCTGCTATGAACAATCATGTGCAGGTTTTTGTGTTTAGGTAAGTTTTCATTTATCTGGAATAATTGTGAAAGATTGCGAGTGCTGAGTCTTATAGCAAATATGTGTGTGCACATGCGTGCACGTTTGTGTTTATTTATTTAAGACCTGCTGAATTATTACCAGAGAGACTATTGGTCTACATTCTATCTACAATTTATGAGAGACCCAGTGTGTCTGCATCTTCTCCATCTCTTGTTTTGATGGTGTTGCTCTGTTGTCTGCTTCTATCCAATGATGGTGACTGATCCCATATCATTCTCAATTGTTTCCATCTGTATTGATGGTAACGTGGAATATTTTGATGCTGTTTCTTTTTATGTTTCTTTTTCCTTTATTGAGCTGTATAGATAATTTATCCTTTCAATATAAATGTTTATGTTCTTCATACCTGGGAATTTTCCTTTCATCATGTTTTTGATAATTTCCTTTTATCAATTTTCCCCTCAATCTGAAGTTTATCAATTTTTAGATTATTAACATCTTGAATTTAACTTCTACCTTTGATCTTTTCTCATCACTGTGAACCCTCAGTCTCAGGTTATACTTTATTTGTATGAAATGTTTACATCAAGTAAGTTTTCCAAAATTAAATATACATATTTTTAAATTTAAGATGTTTCTACAGATATCTTCATTATTGTGAATATATTCAATACTTGTGAATATATTCAATTCAATATAGATATTCAATATATGTATTCAGTATATTCAATTAATATTATCTTAGTCTTGAGGGAAAGGCAAAAATACTTTCAATCTGTTAATTTGATATGAATTCTTATTCAGCCTTTAATTCCTCTCAACACCTAGCACATTACCATAGGTAACAATAATGTTGGTTGACATGTCATATGAACAATAATATTGGATGTAAAAATATAATTCAAGAGAACAGAATTTTAAATTCTTTCTTTCTCTCTCTGCAACTAGGGAGCACCTTATGGAATCATGACTTTAACTTGCCATGAACATATATCTATAGGACAAATTTATCATTGAATTGGAATATTTCTGTTTAAAGAAATAAGCTCCTACCCCTAAACCTGTTCATAATGCAGAAAAGGCAAAATGTGTACTTGATGTATATAGATTTTTGGGATTTAGGGCCTAATTCAGTATTTTTACTCTTTCCTGTCTGTGTTGACCTCCTTTTCTCATTTGTATTATTGCCTCAGGCAGTAAGATTATAGAACAAAGATTTGGCTGCAGTTTTACATTAATTGCATGACATACCTCATTTGAGAAACATTCTCTTTTATAGAATCTATGAAATTGCCCTAATACTTTAATTTCTCCCTTAAAAATATTCCTTTAAGTTACAGTAATAGGTGTTTATGTAATTTTATTTTTCTAATGTAACATTCAATTTTCATAAATGCCTTTTTTCTCTTCATAATAATAAGCAAAAAAATTTAATATATTCTCTTATAAATATGCATTGCAGAACTAGAAATAGTCAAAATTTAGCTTCCATAGGTAAGAAATATGGTTAATACCAAAGCAATGGCCTTGGGAAGTGGACTTCACAATGGAGTGAAGTTCATCTTATGGTCACAATGAAGATAACATATATTCAAGAAAAAATAGAACAGGTATTTGGATTTTATGCTTACACTAATGGGAGTAGAACTCCCATATATTTTAGTTGCACAGAACCTACTTTCACTGAATTCAATAAGGTGTCAATCTATTTCACGTAAATATGACTGTATTAAGGCATTAAATGTCCAATTACAACTAGTAATATTAAATTATAATTTATTAGATCAAATAGCTTAAAAACTTTGATTGCTATGAGGTAGATTAACTCCCTTGAACTTTTTATTGTAATTAAAAAAGAAAAACATTGGCTTGTGAAATTCTAACATTTGATCTATTAGAAATAATTTTCAATTGTGTAACTTTTCTTTTTTTGGTACCAGGAATTGAATTCAGGGGTACTTCACCACTGAACCACATCCCCAGCCCTATTTTGTGTTTTATTTAGAGAGATAGGGTCTCACTGAGTTGTGTAGCACTTTACCATTTCTGAGGCTGGCTTTGAACTCACGATTCTCCTGTCACAGCTTCCCATAGTGCTGGGACAATTGCATGACATTTTAACAAAGTAAATTAATTTAATTTAATCATATTTATATGTGAAAGTATGAAATATTAATATCAGTAATATTTCTTAATCATAATAGCTGATCTCTGCATATTATTCCATAATTTATTTGATCAATCCTCTGTTAAACTTTTGGTGGTTCAGTCTTATCCACTATTTTAAGTAATATTGTGATGGACATTCTTGTCTGCACGTATTTTATACATATATGTTTATGCTAATGTAACTTCTTAGAAATGAGTTTGCTTGATCAACTTTTATACACAATTTATATTTTGTATTTATTAGTAAACTGCTCATTAGACTTGTTTTATTAATTTGCTTTTTCATGAAGAATATTCAAATTTTTCCAACAATGAGGTTTTATGATTTAAAAAAATATTTATCATTCTGATTGATACATGCCATAGCATAGGTGATAGCCTATTTTGTTGAGAGTCTCATCAGAAACTCATAAATATATTTGATCTAGAAAAGCACAATGAATCATAAATATAAATTATGAGTGTAATTATTAAGCATTTCAATTACAAATATAATTTCAGGTAAATGATAACCATCTGTGCTGTACTTTACTTTTCAATTCTTATGCTTCTTACACCTTCAATCTTATAAATTCAGTTCATACATCTTACAAATAAAATTAGTATGAATTTCGATAGGCCTATAACATTGTATATACCTTTTTAAAAAAAACAAGAATACTGTATTCATTTTGTGTATGGGGTATGGTTTACATTAACGATTATATCCATTTTGCTTATCAAAGTAAAGACAACTTTATTGGTGATTAGGTTATATGACTTAAAGATGATAAGCATCAATTTAGTTACATAAGCACAATTCCTGATGTAATTAACTTGCTACAGATGCAGAAGTCAGAGTCTTAGTATTTTTCCCATGATAATTTTTCCTCATATCATCATTTTATGCATATGATGGAATGTAACAGACTTTCTATATTTACTGAATGCTTAGTTAATTATTTAATAGGACTTTGCTTTCCAGATGGCAAATCCTTTTAAAAATGCGTTCTTTCCCTTTAAAATGTAATATTTTTTATTTCATACATATTTTGATTCAGCATTATTATTTGCCTTTTTAATTTCCTGCTTTCTTGCATTTGTAATACTTAGGGCACTATGTAATCTGCTTGTTGCTAAGAATGTTTTGTTGTCAGTGTTTCTCCTTCTAACCTTTTGTAGAGTCTGCTGTCATCTTCCTAAAAGCTGCTCATTTCATGCTGCATTTTTCCTTTTATTCATCGCTTTTTACCACTTTGGTAGCATCGTATCTTCCTCCTTACTAAGGCTGCATGATATTTGACCAACTCTTATTTTCTCAGCTAATTGAAAACTTTAACAAATTATCTATTATTATTTGTTGCATATTGAAAGGGGTTTTTATATTTCTAGAAATTTTCTTATTGTTTTTGAAAGAAATGGTTGACTTCTCTGGAAGGAATGCTCATAAAGCCATTTCATCAGAAGACAAAGCTGGTTCTTCTACCATTCTTGATTATGCTGTAAAATAGAACCAGAGAGGACTGGAGCCTGGATTATGCTAGGACTTTTGAAATGCTCTTTTGACTTTACTGTCTATCATATGTGAATTATGCAGATATACATGGGAAATTGTTGATGGTGTTCACTTGCTCTGAGCAACTGACTGGTACAATTCATATCCTTGAATTACAGGGTGGGTGGATGCATAAAGATATTACTTCTAAAACTTAAAAACTGCTGTTGTGCGTATTATAAATACAAAGTGAGTTAGTACTAGTGTTAGTGTTAGTTTCCATAGGACTGTATTATGTTTTTTCATCTTCTAAAATTGAGGAAATTGCATTTCATTTTGCATATGAGGTATAATTCACACTGCTAGTTACTTGAATTTTTATACTCAAAGGAAAGACAACCTTCTTGATTTTCCTGCTGATTAGATAATATGACTTTAACATAAGAAGCATACACGTACTTAGTACTTTTCAATTCATGAAATAATTGATCATATTATTTAAAAGTCATTAAAAATAACTTGTTAAGGTTAACTTGTAAACATTGTTATCCATTGTTTTTCAGGTGTGAATATTGTCACAAAATTAATAAGCTGTACAGGTTCAAATTGAAACATATTTTTTAACCATTCGGAGACGTTCTACTTTGACTTCTTCTTTTTTCTATCAAGTTTGGTAATACTGGGTGAAACACATTGCTTATCTCATAACTGTTCAAAATACTTAAAAATAGCTTTTGGTTAATAAAATGGTATAACAGAAAAAGAAATATTATTTTAAAGTCATACCTAGCATTTTCCCATTCTGGTATCACAAAGACTACCCAGATTTATCAGTCGATACGTACAGCAGCCATTTCATTTTCTTTGTACTTAAGTTGTAATATTAACTTGATTCATAGATTTTAGTCTTAATTATTAGTCCTAGAATAGCCATATTTTATATTCATAATACAATAAACAATTTTAACAATATCCCATATAATAGGCTATTACTCCTTTTTGACAGAACAACTTAGATCCATATTCTTTCTGTATGATTTATCTATCCCAAGTTAATCAAAACAATTTTTCTTGGTATCATAAGACTTTAAAATTTGAAAAGTAAGGGAGAAAGGTAGCTCACATTCATTCTCATGGATAGTGTAAATTAAAGACAGAAGAAAACTTTCTTCTTGGTCATCACCAAATGGTTTTTCACAGCTTAAAAATTCTCACCTTCCCAGCCTACCCATAGCTATAACAGCTTCCTATTATTTCAATTCAGCTTCGTAATGGTTACCTCGTAAATAAGACATTCATTGGCATGAGACAGTCTTTGTGGGCTTATCTTTGGCAGTATGAAAGATAAATTATTTTAGAAAAGACAAATAGTGTTTAATAAATATAAGCGGAACCCATATTTTTTTTCCTATGGATGGAGATCTGTGAATGTCAAAATCTGGAAACCATTATATATACATACACACACCTCTGTGAATACTTTAGGTATTTTATGAGCAGATTTCCAAGTGCAATGTAATCATTATTTCCATTTGCCCAATGTGAAATTCATTGAAATCCTATTCCTATGGGAACAGCAAGTCATGTTTCTGACTCTCAGTTTAATTCCACGAGTACAACATGAAATCTCGATCAAGTGCAACTATTATTGCCTTATCCTTTTGTGAAATAGATCTCTTTCACAGAGAAACCTACAAAGGGAAAAATTATACCCAAATGTAGAGCAATAATCAAACTGAAATGAAAACTTATCTAATGAGAAAGTTATTTAAGTGTCTTGTAGAATTTGTCATTCTGCTAGGGCTTTACTACCAAAATGGAGTTATAGATATGGTTAGCCAAAATACACATTGATCTGTTAATAGTAAAGGAAACTCTCTATGCTGACTTTTTGATATTATGACTATAGAGAAATCCACATATCTGTGGAAACAATTATTAGCTATTACATGTGTATTTTTCATATCTGTAGTTACCTATATATTTTCTCTTCCTTATCAATTGTAGTAGTCCTAGGAGTGAATGATAAAGCAAGATATAGACATTTACATATGGAAAAATTAGTTTTTAACAATCAGCTCTTGCTTACAAGGTTATTTTTTTGGAATACATTTCTTAGCATATTGCTATAAGTCTCTCTGATAAATAACTTGCTTTAGCAGTCTGTGGGTTGTGTGCTTTTATGACTTGGAGCTTCATCTTTATCTGTTCTGAATCTTTCCTTTCTTTTGTGGTCATATTAGTAATTATTTGGGTCATTTTTATTAAATTCATCTATACCACCTTAAGGCTGATGGTTTATCTGGTCTTCATCTGTAGTTCATATCTTTCTCTTGAGCATCTAATCCTTATACCACTACTTAAAAATTTTCACAAATATTAACTTTCATATGGCTATCATCTTTGTACTCTATTCAAATAGGTCCTTCTCTAACTTTTTATTATTACTTTTCTATCTTTTTTTCAGTAATTTGAGCAAAGAGTTTTGGAGTCATTTTTTACATTTTCCCCTTTCCCATCATATCCATTCTAATTTCATATTTCTTGATTTATTCATTTCACTTTCTCTTTACCTTCCTTAGCTGAGCACAGTTTCTGTCTGCTATTTCTGCAACAGCCCTATAACTGCTCACCTAGCATCCTCTCTTGCCTGGATGAAGACCACACCCCATGAGGCTACATGTTTCATCTTTCTGAAAACCAAATCTGAGGTTATGTCATTGCCTGACCAGATGCCATGCAAAGTACTGCAATTTCCTCCAAGGCCAACCTTTATGCAAAGTCAGAAAGAGACAGCTGCCTGTATGAGGTGAAGCAGAGCTACTATTTCTCCATCACAAATTTCTCACTTTGCAAAACTTTCACTATATCTGGAATTTCCATCTGCCTCATTCTTTGTGTTGAGAAACTGAAGTCTCTTTGAAATATAACACATATTTTTTAAATAATTGTTTTGAAATAATTTTAGTTTTACAGATAAATTGTAAAGATAATACCAAATTTACCTAGACCCCCTCAACCATTCTCTTCCCTTAATGTTTTACATTATCACAGTATATTTGTCAAAACTAAGAAACAAGTGGAACATCAATGAATGCTATTTACACTTCCAAATTTATTCATATGTTATTTGATTTTCCATCAATTTGTTTTTTCAGTTCCAGGATCCAGTTGGGACTGACACAATGTATTTATTTTTACTTTTAAACTATTTTATTGGTGCATTAAAATAACACATACTAGTGGGATTTATTGTGGCATATTTGTACATGCATACAAAATAAAGTTGACTAAATTTGCCAGAGTGCATTTTAACATGGTTTCTTTTGACAGAGAAAATTGCTTGAAGTTATTGAAAACTTAGTTTTAGACACCCTTTTAGAATGATAAATAGGACAATAGACAGTGAAATTTGGAGAGAACATGTTCAAGTGTTTGAGGGGTATGCTTCAGTGGGGCCTTGTACTGAAAAGGTTTAGCATTGTTTGGAGACCCTGGAAAGCAGGTAATACCTGAGGGTACTTGATTTAGGAGATGTCAAATGCTTGAGGGTCATCAGAACACAAAATAGTTCATTAGAAGCAAACATTTTAATGACGTTGAAGATTAATGTTTTTGATTACCCAGAGAATGGTTGAATCACTGAGTCCAACTCAGAATGGGAAAAAATTGGGGAAAAATTAAAAACATGTGCCACTGGCCAAAAGTATGAATTTACAAATCCTTCCTATGAGATCCTTTATGTGGCATTTGAAGGACCTATTGGTCTGGGAATGGAAATAGATATTCTGAGGTTTGGAGCAATTAGTTTGATTATTGCTTTGCCACCGTAGGTTGTTTTTCTGCTGATATAAAATCTATAGTCAGCCTTAGGCATTTGAATGTCATGCTTCTATATTTAAATGAATCTTCTCAGGTTCTAACGGGCAAATATAACTTTCTGGCTAAGTCATCTACAGAAGACCCTGAGGGAAAAAGTCTGTGTATTTGTCAACTTCCCTGGAAGTATCAGCTGTAGTCCCCAGCAAGGGCAGGATATTGGATTAATCGCTCCACTTCTTATTTCCTGGGAACATATTGTGTAGTTAGAAGGACATTTAACTAAGAAATATAAGAAAAATAGGCATTAAATCCCATATAAAAATGAGATGTACAAAATATTTACTTGCTATAATGTGTGTGTGTGTTTGTGAGTGCATGTTTATATTTTTGGCTATTTGTAATCAAATTTCCCATTTTGATATAATGTAAATTAGGAATTGTTCAAGTATTGAAAATGAAAACTATATTAAAAAAGCACATTATCTTCAGATCAGAGCTCTTCTTGTGTGTGTATGTAGGATTCATGAGAAAGTAGTTTGATTTACAGTAACTTTATATCCCTACAGTATGTCTTTTAACTTATCATCATGTTCATATTATACATGAATATGCAAATAATTTATATAAAAACAATCTAAAAAGGCATAAAATTAAATCAATAAAGATTTGTTAATTTTTATAAAGTGTCAATAACTTTCTCATTTATTAGGTTTTTTTTAGTGCTTAGTACCTAAAGCTATAATTGGAAAACAACAAGGATCAGGATGATTTTATATGAGTTGCATTTCATCAATATGCCTGGGGATTAGAAAATCCCTGAGTCATAAAACTTTCCTCTATTTCCAATGAAAATTCAACCCTGATGTCAAATAATTATAAGTTTATTAGGTACTTGTCATAACACTCGTTATAAATTAGATCATTTTATATTCAGAAGAACAGGAAAGGTAATTAAATTGGTGGTTTCATTAGTTGATGGACAGTTTTAAAGATTTTATTTCTTCTGAAAAATCAAAGTATATTGTTCTTTCATCTTCTAAGTGTTTTGTAGAGAAATCAGACTTAATATAAATCTAAATTTTATATAATAAAATAATATCATTGTGAATATTGACTTAATTTCATTAATAAACTTTAATAAATATATTTTCAAGATGTGTAGCTTTAGTTTTAGAATTTAAACATTAGAATTTTTCTTTGTTAATGTGTGACTTCAACTTAAAAACACATTTAATTAGATGAATTAAAGGCAGAAAGTCATGATAATATTACTTGTTGTACAGTCTATTCTTTCAAAATATGCTAATTGCAGGAACTATAAATAACATGGATATGAAAATCTTTGTAAATCCTTAAGCATTATAATTAGCCTTTATGATTTCCTTAACTGGCCACACTTAAAGGAGTACAAGTGATTAAAAAGTCAGCCAAGCTGAAAAAAGACATTTTCAATATTTTTAGTCAATTAGGTAACTCTGAATTTGTGTTTTGGCCTCTCATGTTACTTTCTATTCTCCTTTATTTGGCACTGCTAGTGGAGCAGCAGAAAATGAAATTTATCACATGGTAAATAATAAAAGTCATGTTCCAAAGCAGTTTTAACCCATCGTTGGGGGCCATGCTTTAGACTGCATGTTTTCTTCTCAGAAAAGCACAGAGCACTCTTACAACCCTCTCTCATACATAGTTTCCTTTGCATTTTTATTGTCTGAGTTGCTACTCTGTGGGGTGCTCTGGTTCAGTCTCCCATGCAATCGTTGCTATGTAGAACATCTTATATGCATATATTTTTGAAAATGGGTATTGCTATTTTGTATGCATATATTTTAACTAAAATTGTCTTATGCATTTCATTCTTCTTCTTAATGTCTTTTGTCCAGCATTGTGCTTTTTGAAAAAGATTCATTCATGTTATTATGTGTCTTTTACTTATAATTGTCGTACCATACTTCATTGTGCACCTACCATTCTATCCCTATAATCAAACACTTTCACCTCCCAGCAACAAGCTGTAAGGTATATTCAATTAAGCAATGCTCCTTCAGCTGCCCTTTATCACCATTTTTTAGATGAGGAAACTGAGACATGGAGAGTTGAATAATCCTAACACGTTTGCACAGCTAGGATGCAGTCTGTTCCTAGATTCCACCACATTTTTAATTCCTACAGTGTGCTGTTCTGTTGTGTTATATTCCAAATAGTTTTATCCAGAAGGACGACTCTAGCCCCAACTTTGACCATTGTACATAGCTTAAACAGAATAATTCAGTGACTGAAACAATCTGAACTCTATTTGCTGTATGATGAAGCACATGGTATGAAATGAAGAGCTAAAAGTACTATTTTTTATAGCTCTGGTCAAAACTGAAACGGAAAGGAACTAATACTTATGAACTATCTACTAGGTGCCATGCATAGTAGCAAAGGTTTTGTATCCACTAATTAAATACCTATGAAGGAGCTAAAATGACTCCTTTCTAGCAAGTCAGAAAATTACCCTGAGTAATCATAACTGCTAACTGTGGCAGAATCAGAATCAGAAGTTTGCTTAATACTGATCATCCTTTTTGTACCAAACCAGAACTGATTTAAAAAAATAAAATAGTGATGAGATTTCTTGATTACTCTGATGTTTATCTAATTTTGGAAAATTGTATGCATAGCTTCAACTTAAAGTTTTCAACTTAAAACTTCAGGTGAAATTCTTCCTAAATACTAATTTCTATGTGTTTTAATATTGTTTAATAACCTATGACAGTAAAAGTAGAAAATACACATTTTGTATGTGCTATATAATTCATATATGAAGGGAGGTTGATTTTCCTAGAAAACAAACATTTTGAAATGAAATTGATAAAAAAATGTTTGAATGGGTTCTCATGTTAAAAAGCTTGTTGCATTCTTACAGCTGTTTGAACCCTGCCCTCCCTTCTGTTTCCTGGTATAGAGATAAACACCATTTCTATGTAAAGAATTATTTGTCTTCCATTTACCTCTAAGTGAAAATGACCAGCAGCTCTTTATGATGATTATGACATGAAATTGTTAAGGATCTGCAATAGTTTTTGGAAAAACCACTTTTAAAAAATTGTTGGAAAAAAATTTCATATTCTTTGAATAGATAATTTTTCTACACTTGAGCAGTGGTGAGTGAGATGATGAATCAATATCAGTTTAAGTACTAGGATGGCTCCTGAACCATAAAACCCATCAATGAAGACAAAGTAACTAAGCCAAAATTGGGAAGTAAATTATATTTCACCCAGGAGGGTCTCTAGTAGATACATTTTTTCTCCCTTTATTTCTGCCTCAAAATAAATCTTGGGAGAGAGAAATGTTACAGAAGGGCCAAAACAGAGTTGAGCTCAACTGAAATTCTGACAGATTTTACTGTTCTGGAAGGGTCAGAGTCTAGCCCAAGGATGCAGAGGTTAGGGGAAGGCTACTGGGATGATATCCTGTGATATTCCCCTACTAACAACAGAGGAGATTGTTTTACTCCTCTCCCCATTGCTCAGAGGCAATTAGCAGAAGTAATTAATAGTGCTACTTTGAGAATGCTGTGGCTGCTTGATTTATTTTCAAATCAAATGCAAAATTGTAGTGTCCCATTAACAAACCCAAGGGGATACTTGACAGGTCTAATTTTAATGACTAGGTTTTTAAGATAAATGCAATATCTCAAAAACCTATAAGACATTTTTAAACAACTTAAAATTTTATAGAAGTTGCAATTTTATTTAGAATGCCATGAAGGTAAACATTTTTTGAAAAGGGGAAAGAGTTGCTGGCATTTGTCATAAATTTTAGGACATGTTGTAAACTACTATTATGTCATAGTATGTACATTTATGCTACTATGATAATGTACTTTAGTCAAAATGGCCATGTTGACTATTGAAATCTTATTAAGTTGCAAATTCAAAACCTATAAACCATTTTTAAAGAACTTAAGGTTCTGCAGGATTTGTGATTTTTTTAGGGTGGTATGAAGATATATTTTTCAAAATTATTTTAAAAATTAAATTGGAAGAATAGTAAAAATACTAACTTAAATATATGTCTAAAACTTTAAACACAATAGAAGTACTGATTTTCATGTTCTGCCCAAGTTATTTGAAATATATATATATGGAGTAATTTCATATTAAATCTGTTTTTGAAGGCTATCTATAACATTTTTCTTTATACAATTCATTATTTTAGGGTCTGGAAATTGACCACCTACTAACTTTGTCCTTGAATAAGGTCTTATTATTACCTATTCTAGTTGCCTTTGTAAAATGTATAGGAAAAGGAAGAGAAGCTTTTTCTTTTAAACATTTCTTCTAGCTCTAAAACTCTATGGGTTCCATGATCCTACATCTTGGATTTTTTTTTTAACTCCTTTGGAGTCTGATCTTCTTTGTTCACCTTTTTTATAAATTTGATTCAGACCACTTGGCAGAGTGTCATTTCTCTGGCAGTCTATGACAATATATATTATTTTGTACAAATGTTACCTAGTGAATAGCTAGTAAATTTTTCCTTTTATGATTCTAAACTTACTGAGTTTGATTAATAGAATCTAATATTTTTGTCTTCACATGTCATTATTTTAACCTTTATAGCAAGTTCATCTCTATAACAGACTTTAAATCTCCTTATACTCACAAATGTAGTTCAGGGGAAATGGCTTTCCTTCTTGCTCTTTTGATGTCTTCTTTGTCAACTGGATGGATGGGAGAATTTGTGCTTCTTTTAGATGAATTTTTTTCCCAAGCAGTAATTTTTCTATATTAACATGCTCCTCATCATATATGTTTCTTTTCTATACAATCTTCATTTAACTGCATTATTTTTGAGGTCGAGTTTAATATCTAAACACCACTGAATCCATTCCATACTCAAGATATTTAGATTTTAGTTAGTTTTAATTTGAAGGATTTTGGTGGTGGTTCTGTCAAGTTGTAGTAATTCAGATTCAACCATAACCCCTACTATCTATATTTCTTTTAGAAAATGGTCTAGGGCCTGTATATACTTCAGTGTTTTGAAATCTTCACTGTGAAATCACCATGTGATATGTAAATTTTTTTCAGTCAAAAATATGTAAATCTTTACTTTGCAATTTTCCTCTGACTCAAGAGCTCAATTTGAGAAAAATAATGACAAGCCATTTTTTTTTTCTTCTCAGGGAAGCATTTGCATGACTTTCATATGGTATAAATATTTGCATAGGAAATATATCTTTTATTTTACATTTGCATGGCTCATTGCTTTTAGTTTCTCAGTTTATCTCTATGAAAATGCTTAAAAGCTGCATACTATTATTTTACAATTGTATCTAATCAAGAAACAACTTTTAATGCATAAACAACATCTTTATTACATCAAGTAAACGTTGAAGGGAAATTGTCAAACTCTACTATTTTTTTTTTAAAGAAGTGAGCCTACGTGTGAGATATAACTGAAAGGGTGAAAGAAGAAGAGACAAGCATTATAGCTTGCCCAGATCACTTGAATTTTTCTAATATCAATAAAATATCATTTGTTGCACTGGAATCATCTCTAATGCCCATCCTACTGAAGAAGGTAGAAAAACTACACAACAAAACAAAATGAGGGACTGGATAGCTCAGGTTAAAAAAAAGAAAAATAGTAAACAAAACAAATCCTTTGTAGAATAATAGCCCTTTCCTCTTAAGCTCTATTTGTTTTAATTTAAAAATGTATATTAAAAGTGATGAATAATTTTAAGTTCGATTAAAGATAATAACTTCATTTTATTTTATTTTTTATGTTTTTGGTACTGGGAATTGAACTAAGGGACCTGGCTTCGTAAAGATATTTTCAGGTTTAAAATGGGGTTATTAGCTGGGCGCGATGGCACAAGCCTGTAATCTCAGCATTTTGGGAGGCTGAGACAGGAGAATAGAAAGTTCAAAGCCAACCACAGCAATGGCGAGGTGCTAAGCAACTTGGTGAGACCTTGTCTCTACATAAAACACAAAATAGGGCCAGAGATATGGTTCAGTGGTTGTGCCCCTGAGTTCAATCCCCAGTACCAAAAAGAAAAAAAATATGAAAATATCTTTACGTTTGATTACTGGTAAGCTTATCTAAGTAGTCAGATTTTAGATTAATTTTTGGAACCACTTTGAGCATGGAATGAAGCTCCTAAATATCGTAGTGTTTTTATAGACAATTGATAAATTCTGTGAAAATGATTATTGATTTTTTTTTTTTAACTTTCAGTCTAAGATAATTGCTTAAAGAAAACAAATGGATAAATTGGGACATGTTTTGGCTGCTTCAGTGCAATCCATGTTCAGCAACTTACTTGTATATCTTTGAGGTACTTATATAACCTTTGAGAACCTTCATTTTTCTGTCTGTAATATGTAGAAAATAGGACTGAGCTCTTATGCTTAAAATTAGGAATAAATGAGATAGTCCACTTGAGCATTTATTAAACTGATTGCTACATCATGGAAATATTAACAAATGTTAGCTATTGTTGCTAAGGGAAAAGTATTTTCAAACATTCCATAGGAATATAAAATTCAAATAGTATTTAGAATATTATTTTTAATTAGTGAAAAGTTAAATTAAAAAGGGACACAAATATAAGTTAGAGCAAATGTAAGTAACACAGTTAAAAAGAATTGTAGTACTTAGAACAATTTTCAAGTCAGATTGTTTCACTATCATGAAGGGGAGAAGGAATAGAAATAGCAAGATCTTAGCAACTTAATGCCGCCAGGTAGTCTGGCAAAGTTTTGAAATAGAGATGGTGAATTCTCAGCACGGGGTTAGAAAGAAAGGTCACTTGAGTGATAGAATTATGCATATTTTCTACAGATGCAGGATTCTGAAAATGTGATTTACAGAGTTTATAGAAAAGGCAGTGAAGGAAGGAGGAACTAAAGATACGGATTGAGGTTTCAGCAGAGGCATAGTTTAGCCAGGGCTATGAGTGTTGTGAGAGAAATTTTAAGGATGAATGTGGTAATATATATGAAACACTCTCTGTTCCCTGGAAGAAAGGTTCTATAAAAACATAACGTATTGCTGATTCTTAGAATGAATGGTGAAGGTTGAAAGATTTTCAGACATAGGGAAAGGGCACATTCACAATCCAGTGAGAGGCAGAGGATATTGAAAATGGAAAGTCAGAAACAAGAAAGAAAAAAGAAGAAAATGTTAAAGCTCCTTAGAAGACTACATACAGCACAGTTTTAAACAGAACTGTCTTTACTTGAGTTGCTTTATAAAATAAGGATTTTAAAAATGATTTTTACTTCGAAGATAACTGTACTCAGGATGAATAATTGAAGCACATGAAGATAAAATAGTGGTCAAAAAGAGCCAAAAATGAAATTGGATATAGGTCTGAGGAAAAAAATCACATAAAGGAAAATGTATAATAGGAACAGTAAAGAAATGGATGTTCAAATGAAATTATTTGGCCAAAATATTTTGGGAAATATTGTGGGGGATTGAATTATTTTAGAACTTCTTTTAAAAAGTTTGCATGTAGTGGCTAGAGTAATAGCTTATGCAAGGATTTATGGCCAATTTTAGATGCATAAACAGAATTGGAGGAAATACAAGGAAATTAGAATGTGCCACCCAGAGTGTCTCATATGGAGCTTCTGATTACATGTCCGGATCTCATAATTGATGCAGAGGTGGCTGTCGGGTAACTCGGCCAACAGAGTGACTTTGAAACAAATCAACTGTCCACATTATAAACACTACTGAAATGTGTTACTTGAAGGTCTATACTCCCTTCATGACATAAATCTGTATATACTTTTGATACTCTAATTAGGTTACCATACTATGTTTTTACTAAGTAGTATTAAAATTAGAATTTTACAGTTGAATGCAAGAGATGTAATATTTAAGGTCTTATGATTTGAGGAAGAGATTTTGGACACAGATGTATTCAGGGAACAATTAAATAGTATAGTACTATGATAAATAGAAATCACGTGTATTATGTGTCTGAAATATACTTAGATAATAATAGATTTTCTTATTTGTAGCTGTCATCACTATGGGAATCTTTATGAAACAAAAATTCAGTGTTTTTGAGTTCAAGATGTTGTTGGATTCTTTTATTACACCAAATCACCACATATTTAAATACAAATAAAAATAATCTCTGGCTACTCCATTAGAATTATTTTTTCTGATATCAGGAGGAGAGTAATTTTGCTTTATTTCGGGACTATTCCTTTGAATTCTTCTTTCCTCTCACATGTCTCTTCCATTCAGTTACCAGATCATTTTGACTTTCTTTGCCAAATGTACCCTTTGCCCTATCTTTATTCGCTTATCTCCATCCCCATTATCACGCTTCAGACCTTTTCTCCCCTGGATTACTGTGGTTGACTCTGAGTTCTTTGGCTTTTACCTCCATATTCCATTACCAATGTGGCAACTTGGGTGATTCTTTTAAGATGTATGTCAGATTCTGTCATTCTTTGACTCATACTTCACCATGGTGTCCAACTTCATTCAATTAGAATGTATCCTTGTGTAGTCCAAACCTCCCTGTAGAATTTGGCCCCTGTCACCTCTCTGACATTGTCTCCTCTTACACAAGGTTTTGCTTGCTGTATCCTAGCTACATTGATCTGCTTTTCCCCTTCCAAGTACCTTCTTCCTCAGCATCTTCACACTAACTTGCTTTTCCTCCTTTCTGAATGTTCCTAGCCCTCCATTGCCATGACTGACTGCCTCACCTGACCAGCATAGTTGACATTGTTAACACATTGCCACCTCTCCCTTCTAATCACCTTTATCCCTTTTTGCACCTGTATATACTCCGTAACATGGAGTAATACATTGCCATCTGGCATACTATTCCACTTACTTCATTTTTTCTATTTTAACTCAAGCCCCATGTAAACTGGGATTTTAGTCTGTGTGGTTTTACTTTTCTATCAGTACTAAACACAGTTTATGTCATGTAGAGATATTGAAAATATTTATTGAATGTATGAAGGATGTCACACCCAGAATCATGCTAGTGTAATGACAGCTTGATAATGCATTTTCTTGATTTAATAAAAAACTGCATGAGGGGGAGTCTCTGCCCAAAAGTCAAGGAAGTAGTACTTAGTAGGAGAGGAAGGTTAGAGATAAAGATGTAGTAAAGAAAATAAAGAGCAAATAAATGTACACAAAAGAAATGAAAAGGTCTATGATCTCATTTTGCTTGAAAATGTAAGATCTTTTCTTTATTTTCTTTTTCTAAAGGTTAAGAATGCGATGTATTTGCTGAGTAAAATTAACATTTTGGCAAATAAAAGTACTCCAAACTTGAAACTTTTTCTAAAACTAGATATATATTAATCTTTTGACAACAATAAAATTGACTTTCTAATCTGCATTCTCCATATAAAGCAAAAATAAAGTTATTTAGGCTACTTCACTTATCTTCAATATTTGTGTCTCTATGTTTTAAATAGTTATATTCTTATTTAATTCAACCAAAATTGTGGTGAGATGTTGGTTCCTAATAAACTTATGATATTCAAACTAGAGCAATGAAAATAATCCTACCTGCTTTTATAAGCAAACTGAACCTTGTCTGCTTGTTTTTGCCAATAGATGTCAGTGGTTGACCATATTAGCAAAATTATTGCAGATGCATTTGTTTTATTTCACTGTTAAAAGGCTAGTCTTTAAAGGAATGCTTTATTCCTTAAACGATCCTTTTATTATTTCACCTTGGGAAGTATTATATATTAGGACATGGTAGACTTATAACAGAGAATGTTAATAAATTCCCTAATTTACTGAAACCATTAAATTTTAAAGTGCTATAGGAAGTATTCAAAAATCCAAATGAATTTTTAAAATGAATTTTTTGTTTACATAAATTTATATATATTTCTTTAGTTATGCAATTTTTAAAGTACAAGTTTTATTAACATTCACATCTGTTGTGGAGATTTTTATCAAGGTTTCAAGCAACTTACTTTCAAAAAAGTTCATGAACACTTCTAAGGAAGTTTGCAAATAAAGTTTTATTTCATAAAATTTATAAATGGTTTCATAGCAACTTACTAGTCATTTTTTTTTAATCTACTGGGGAGAATTGTATCACATTTTAATATAACATATTCTAAAGTCTTAATCATTTTTCTCCCCTCAATGTTTTGTCACTTAATTATATGTTTTTGACTTAGAATTAAATTTAGATAATATATGTTAAATTTACTTAGATTAATGGTTTCAAAAAAACTTGTAAACAGATCTTTGGAATTTTTAAGAATGGTAAACTATGTTTTTCTTCTTTGGTCAGTAGGAAAACCCAAAAACCCTGAGATTTTTCAAAATTTTTCTTAACCATGAATTTTGTTCTATAGAAAATTGTTATTATGTTGAAGAAAATATTGAGGCAATATTTTGGTAAGGATGTCATTGAACAGAACTGATATATATGCCATCATTTATTGATTAATTCAACACATATCATGCTATAGGTACTTGTTAAAAATGTAAGTGAGGAAAGCTATTTCCAATACTTTGTGAAGAAATTCAAAGAATTTTTTTATTTTTTGTTTTTTGTCATATATGTGTACATAGGATAATTCAAATGAAGAACCATGTTACCTATTTATTTAAATGCTTACCGGCAATAATTTTTTAAATTTTATTTTATTATTATTATTATTATTTTTTGGTACCAGGGATTGAACTCAGGGGCACTTGACCACTGAGCCACATCCCCAGCCCTATTTTGTGGTTATTTAGAGAGGGTCTCACTGAGGTGTTGAGTGCCTCGTCATTGCTGAGGCTGGTTTTGAACTCGTGATTCTCCTGTCTCAGCTCCCCAATATATTTGTGGATAAAATGTAATGTTTTTATATAGATAAAGTATATATTATAGAATGATTAAGTCCATCTAATTAACATATCTGTCATCTCACATGATTATTATTGTGATGAGAACATTTAAAATATATACTCTTAGTAATTTTAAAATAAATGCTACATTATTATCAACTACATATAGCCACCATACTGTGCAATTGATCTTATTACTAATTACTAACTGAAACATTGTACCCTTTGGTCAATGTTTCCCTAATCCCAATCCCTGCCTATTCCATGCTCCCTACCTCACCCCTATTCAGTCACTGGTAACAACCATTCTATTCCTATATCTATAACTAACTGTTTAGATTTCACATGTAAGTAAGATCATGTGATATTTGTCTTTCTGTGTCTGGGTAATTTCATTTGGCATAGTTCCTTCAAATTCATCCATGTTGTCACAAATGACAGGATGTCCTTTTTTTGTTAAGGCTGTAGAATATGCCATTGTGTATATGTACCACATTTTCTTTATTTATTCATCCATTGATAGACACTTGGGTTGATTCCATGTCTTGTACATTGTGAATAATGCTTCAGTGAACATAGCAGTGCAGATATCTCTTTGACATACTGACATCAGTTCCCTTGGATATATATATACCCAGAAAAGGAATTGCTGTGCAATTTTTTATTTTTATTTTTATAATTGAAAAAAGGGATTCTGCTTTTTTGGTTGAGATTTGATTTTTAAAAAGGGGCTATGTTGAATGTTGACTCCTCTCTCTCAAAATATTCAGTTTTTCAGAAAATCCTCTCACCTCTATCTGACCATTTGTCACCTCTATCACTCTGTCTCTAGACCAAACTGCTAAATGTCCTCTACCCCAATTTTTATCCCATTTGTCTCCAATTAGCTTTTCTTTCTTGCACCTTTTTTCCACCATTTTATTCTCACCAGAGCAGACAGTGTGATTCAGTGAGTTTTATACCTTCTTATGTTTCCTTCTTACTCAGTAATACCTTTTCCTTTCAGTTTGAAGAACTTCCTCTAGCATTTCTTGAAGGACAGGTGTGGTGCAGGTATGTTCTGTCAGTTCTTGTTTGGGAATGCCTTTATCTCCCCTTCATTTCTGAAGGATAACTATGTTGGATCCAGTATTGTTGGCTGATGTTTTTCCTTTAGTGTTGAATCTCATGTCACTCTCTCCTGTTCCATAAGTTTTTTGCTGAGAAGTCTACTGTCAGGCAAATTGGGACCCACTTAGATCTTACTTATTTCTTATCTCTTGCTGATTTGAGAATCTTCTCACTAACTGCAAACTTCAGGAGCTTCATTATGTCTGAGGCAGTCTTAGTTGAATTAAATCTGATTAGTGACTTTTAACCTTCCTACACCTGGATATTTTTATACTACTCTAGGTTGGGGGCATTTTCTGTTATCTCTTGAAATAAACTCTTTTAATTCTGTCCTTTCCTGTAAGTTTTTTTTTTTTGCTTTGATTTTTCATTCTTTTTAAATTGCTTCCATCATTCTGTTAAGTTTCTTTGTTAGATAAATGATAGCTCCTTTATGTTCTATTGAAGCTCTCTAAATTGTCTTCAGACAGCTTTTTTAGATTCTACATCCAAGACTACATCCAAGACAGGTCACTATATGATCAGTTCTTCATGTCTTGTTTTGATCATTAGGTGAGGTCATGGCTCTCTGAAAGTTGTTGATGCTTGTCAGTGTTGATCACCTAGTCATTGAAGGATTAGGTATTTATTTCAGTTTTCCTAATATGGCGTTTTTGTGCTTGTTTTTTTCCCCAATTCTAAGCAGCCTGCTTATTTTCTTTGAACCTGTGGTCTCTGCCACTATGTCAGCATTAAATGGTGACCTCAGTCTAGGTTTGCTGAGTCCATTGTTGGTGTGTTGTCATTGCTTCAACACCACAGGGTAATCCAAGTTCAGGTATGTGCAAAATATGCAGTTGGTATGTTGCCTGGCATGAACTCAGGTAATATCTAAAAAAGGTAAATCTATCTCTACCAGCAGGAAGCCCAGATACTTCATTTATAGTCATTGACAGGGCACTGAAGAACATTGTATAGGTCTGGGAAGAATGCAGTAGAGGTCCCAGCCCCAGGCTCCTATGCTATACTGTGGCCACTAATCCTTCAGTACTATCACATTCTGAGTCCTTAGCCCAAGTACAATACTGGGTAAGACCAAAGCCCACACTGCCTACTACTCAGGTGGGCTCATGGACCAGAACTTGTACAATCAGCCATAGGTTATATTGGATAGAATAAAAGACCAAAAGACTGGGACTGTATGTCTCCAAATAAGACCTGGGCCAGTTCACAGGTTTCATCTGTAGGCATCACTGGGTATGGTGAGCATTTGGGATCTGCCTAGCATTAGGTTTCACCAGTCTTCCACTGAGTTCCAAGTCAAAATTCTATGTTTATTACTTTGCCCTACTCCTAGTAAATGGAGGCTTGTTTCACTCTGTGCATCTCATGGTTGTGTAGTATTGGCCAAGGCTGATCCTTAGCATGAATCCTGACACTAAGTTCAGTCATACTTGAGTCTCACAGCTGCAGGGCTCAAGAGTGCACATAGGACTCATGCAGCAGTTGGCAGTGATGTATGTTTCAACATGAATCCATCCCACCAGAAAACAAGTCACTTCTTAGTGCTAGGGCAGAGTCTTCATCCATAAGCATTGGATATGCTGCCAGAGGCTTTTGGGGAGGTGGTGGAGAAAATCCTGTGGGTACTAAGGCTGATGCTAAGCTGGGTCGCATCTGACTTTTACAGCAATAGATATCTACTCCATCCTGGGTGGGTGGCATGCCCAAGCCCATATCGAAGCTGGTGAAGATACAGGTTAGAAATGGAGTCTGTCCTCCTGACACACAGGTCTCTACTTGATCATGGGGTTTGGTTCTGGGCAGGGCCAGAGGAACTCTGACCTTGATACAGGGGCCTGTGGTTTCTGCATCCTGCTGGGCTTCACTGTGGTATACCCAAGACTGAGCTCCAAAATAAAGTCCTATATTAGATTTCCTGCCCTGTTCTCCAATGAATTGACTTTTGCTGCCTCTTTTCTACTGCTCAAGGTTGCAGGAGAGGCGGTGGGGTAGCAGTAGTATAGCTGCCTGGCTAACAGTTTCAGCAGCTCAGTCCATGGGTACTTGCCTGGGAGCAGGGATTATGAGCTCTGCCTGTTAAGGGGTCTAAGTCTGAGATTTAATTCCTTCTCTCCTAGGGGGAGGCATTTCTCCCCATGCAGCTTGGATTTGAAAGAGGGGTGATACAGGCAACTTTTTTGTTCCCACCTTCTTTGATGTGTCTTTTGTCATTATTATACTAACTGTGGTCTCTCACATGGCTTCCTTAGTTCTTGTGAAGGTAGATTGGCACTTAAATGGTTGCTAAAATTAATGTATCTATGAGGACAGCATCACTGGAGAATTTTACATAGCTGTTATCTTGTTTCATTTATGATACTTTATTTCCTGTAGATACCTAAGTTCTGTCATGAAATACAATTGAAATACAACTGACTCCCTGGAGAGGAATGTTTCTGTGAAGAATGTGCAAAAGATATCCTTACTCTTTCTTTTCAATGGTATTTTGAAAAGAAATATTACTTAATTGTACAATTTTTTTAAACAGATTGCTTTACTTTGTGTATGAAGTGCATAAAATAATAATGAATAAAAATAGCAACTTTCTTTTGAGAAAAATACTGTAAAATAGATTCCAAGGCTCTTCATTTTTTTCTAGCATGATATTCACTCAATATCACATACATTATATGGGTTATGTTCAGTTCCTCTTATTCCAAAAAATATAGCAATTATTTGAGTTCTATATCTAAAATATTAGGAAGAAAATAACTGTAAAATTTAAGCTTAGTGAGAAATCAAAAGATCTCATTAATGTTTTTGTGTTTTTTAAACATGAATGACTATACATCCTTTCTTTCCCCATGGTTTGTAGTCTTGAGAAAGCTCAGGCTGTTGCTCCTCAGCTGTGATCACCTATAAAGAACCAGACACTGTTGCTCCTCCTTGTAGGTGATGTCATAGCTACAGATACATATGCTTTGTGTTTTATGGAGAGGAAAAACCTAATAGATGCTGATCTCAAACTCTTCAATATTATAGTCAAAACATTTATAGTAATGTTCTCAATGAGAATTTAAAAGAGAAAAAGGTAAATACTGAAAAACTTCTTTAGATTTGAAGATGTTATTGCAGGGGTCACAATGAGGTCATCTTCATTTCTTAATTTTCTCCACTCACGCTAAAACACAATTACAAAGATGTTGGGGATTTTGGGAATGAAACATCAGGTTAAATGCAAGATATGAGATTATATGTATGAATATTATATATGAGTTATATGTACATGCACATGTATATATACATCATCCAAATAAGACCTGACATTTATAATTGATATATACTATATAGACATACACATATGTATATAAATTTTATACTATACATACATACACATGTGTATATATGAGATATAGCAGTGAAGGGGATTATTAGAAAAAGTCATACTCTGTTTTAAAATTTTATTTCTTGTTCTCTAGGTGTATGTGATGTTTCTCTAAAGGTTTTCTGTATCATAAAAGGAAAGTAATTATTCATAATCATAAATCTTTCTCTTATATTTAGTCATAGTCCTTGGGCAACATCCTGAAATTTAATAAACTTGAATTTTGTCATAAGAAAAGTAAAGGTGATTTAATGGTCAAGACCCTGTCACAGAAAATATGTTTCTCGGAGCTTTCCAAGTTGGTGAGCTTGTCAGTGTAAGAAGCAGTTGAGAAGCCAAATAGAAAGACATTCTTAAAACCATTGAAGGCATAAACTAAAAACAATAAGCAGTATGAAAGTACTTCTTTTTCCATAGGCTGCCTTCTATAGGAAATCAATGTAGTGGAAATTTCACTGGATTTAGAATTAGAAGATCAAGTCTTAATTCTTCCACTTCAAGTTGAGTGATGTTGAAGAGGAAAGACATTTTTGGACCTCTGTTTGCCCCCTGGAAGAACTGGCAGTTAAGAAAAAGTTCTGGAAATTTCCTTATAGTATCAAAATAATATTCCACATTCCCCAAAAAATCCAAATATCAGAAAATTCAAATAAATTGACAAATGCCTACTATTTGTTGTTGGTGTTCTAATTGTTGCAGCTAAAACCCAGACCAAACCAAACCAAACCAAACAAAAAAACCCTAGCAAAAGCAATAAAAATCTCACTCAAAATCACCTTGATCTGCTCATGAATCTCATTCACATTCTAAAGGGGGCATACTTTGTAATAAATCTACTGAGAAAAAATGAATTTTAATAGAAATTTGTATATTGAAACTGAACCAAAAGGACATAAAGGCCTGAACAGATAACTAACAAGCAAAAAATTTAAAGCAATAGTAAAATGTCTCCCAAAAGAAAAATTAATAAATATGCCCAGGTCTGGATGAATTCAATGCTGAATTTTATAGGCCTTTAAAGAAGTACTAACACCAATGCTCCTTAAAATAGTTCTTGAAATGGGTAAGAAATGCTTCCAAACTCATTCCACAAAGCCAGTATCACCCTGATAGTAAAACCAGATAAGAACACAACAAATGAAGAAAATTGTGGACCAATATCTTTGATCACATAGAAGTAAAAAACCATTAGTAAAATTCTTATAAACTGAATTCAGCCACACATTAGAAAGATTATACACCATGGTTTCATTTCAGAAATGTAAGGATGGTTCAACATATGCAAATTAATCAATATAATACACCACATGAATAGAATCAAAGGTAAAAATTACACGATCATCTCAATAGTTATAGAAAAGGCCTTTGACAAAGTTCAAAACACCTGCATGATAAAAGCCCTGAAGAAACTATAGGAGAATTTTAAGAACAAAGAGTATATATGACAAACCCAAAGCCAACATCATGCTGAATAGAGAAAACTGAAACCATTTTCTTTAAAATGAGGAATAAGGCAAAGATGTCTACTCTTACCATAATGTGGAGGAGGACACAGGAAAAATGGAGGAACTTTGGTCACAGGGGTGGGTCAGGGGGACAGTAGAGATGGTGGAATATGATGGACATCATAGCCCTAGCTTTATGTATGACTGCATGTATGTTGTGATTCTACATCACATACAACCAGAGAAATGAAAAGTTGTGCTCCATCTGTGTACAATGAATCAAAATGCACTCTGCTATCATGTAAATCTAAATAGAATAAATAAATAAATTATAAAAAACAGATAGTAATTGAAATTTTAGCCAGAGCAATTAAGCAACAAAAAGGAATAAAAAGAGCACAAATAGGAAAGAAGTAGCCAAAATTACCCTTACTTGTAGATGATAATCATCCTATACTTAGAGAACTTTAAAATTCTACCAGAAGACTTTTAGTCTTATAAATTCACTGAAGTAACAGGATACAAAATCAACATTAGAAACTTTTCTGTACACCAATAATGAACCAATTGAGGAAGAAATCAGGAAAAAATTCTATTCACAATAGCGTAAAAAATAAAACACCTAGGAATAAACAACCAAGAAGGTGAAAGACATCTACGATAAAATTTGAGAACACTGGAGAAAGAAATTGAAGAAGACACTAGAAGATAGAAAGGCTTCCTGTGTCCAATGTTGCTAAATATTGTTTAATATTGTTAAAATTGCCTTATTATTGAAAGTGATCAACAGGTTCATTTAGTCTCCATCAAAATTTCAATTTTTTTCAACTAGAAAAAAAAAATCCTAGAATACATATGGAGGAAAAAAAAACCCATTATAGCCAAAGCAATCCTGAGCAAAAGGAGCAAAGCTGGAGGTATCGTAATACCAGATTTCTAAATATACTATAGAACCACAGTAGCAAAACCAGCATGCTAATGAAACAAAACCAAAGTGAAATAGAATAGACAGCACATAAAGAAACCCACACAGCTAAAGCCATCTGATTCCTGACAAAAGTGCCAAAAACCTTTGCTAGAGAAAAGACAGTCTTTAATAAATGGTGCTGGGAAAACTGGCTCTCTAAATATAGGAGAATGAAACTAAATCACTATCTTTTACCCTGTGCAAAGGGAATTCAAACTGGAGGGGAGAGTCTGAGTGGGTAATGGGGGTAGAAATGATCAAAATATATGCACGCATGAATATGCCACAATGAAACACTCACTGTTCTGTATATTTAACATGCACTAATAAGAATTACCACACAGAAAAAAATTGTATACTTATCCTTCCTGCTTTTCTGTCACTTGCATGGACTTAGAAATGTAGTCTACCATTTAATTCCTGTATAAATGTGAGTAAGCCGAGTTTCAGTTCCCTCTTCTGTTAAATAGGAATGATAATATATCCACTTTGGTAAGATTTAAGATAAAAAGATAAAAAGTTCTGTGAAACATGCAAAGCCTCTAACAGTTCCATGCAAAGCTCCTGTATCTGCACATAGTTCAAAACTGCAGCCTCTTGAGCCAGGCACAGTGGTGCACGCCTGTAATCCCAGCACCGTGGGAGGCTGAGACAGGAAGATCGCTATTTCAAAGCCAGCCTCAGCAATGGCGAGGTGCTAAACAACTCAGAGAGACCCTGTCTCTAAATAAAACACACAAAATAGGCCTGGGGATGTGACTCAGTGGTCCAGTACCACTGAGTTCAATCCCTGGTACCAAAAAAATAAAACCAAAAATTGCAACTTCTCTGCTTTATCCAACCTTTCTTGTTGAACAAATTATGGTCTGTTTATTAGAAGAGTTCAAGCTGTCTAAAATAATAACACAAGAGCCTTAGAGGGATGAGGACAACTATACACAATCATTAACTTCATCAGAATAAGTGTTCTACACTTCTGAATTTGTCCCTATGTCTCATAGCTATCTTGAAATGTATGCCATTGATTGCAAGGAATAGTGTGCTCATCCACATCCTGGAGAAACAGACTGAAGCATGATGCTGGTAGACAAGGAGTTAGATGCATTTGTAATTATTTCTAAACTATTTTGTTTTATGGAGATTGACCATAACAAAACCATGACTTCTACCTACTTTGTTAACTCACAGAAAAATTTCATTGCACAGTATTTCTTTTCCATTGAAAGATAGGTTCTTGGGAAATTGCCAGATTATGTTAAATCAGTTGGGTTAATATCACTGCTTAACACTTAAAGAGGTAGTATCTTTCTAACTGAACATTAAGAGATTAATAAATGAGATTAAAAGAAACTGAAAAACTAAGATTTAGTTTCTAATTCAGATTATATCCATTCTGTCTTCCAAACACTGAATGTAGATTATAGCAACATTAACTCATACAGGTGATCACCCAAGAGGACTGCCCTTCCATTTACACATGTATAATATTTAGTAATAGCTGTAAAAACTAAAGCCAGATTCTTAGTTTAGTAAACCCAAAGTTTGTCTCTAGCACTGCTACTAAAGGAATAATTTAAAAAGTTAGTATTCTTTCTAAGCCACCCATGACATCCTCAAAAAACCTAACTGTAATTCTCCTAAATAACTTAATGTTCTTTTAATGTAGTCTGTTACAAGAATATCATCCATTACTATGTAAAGATTGAAATACATTCCTTCCACTTTAGAAATAACATGTACCATCAGTTTTCTCTTCTTCATATAAAATACTTTTATCTTTCCAATTTTTCTCCCTTTCAACAGTTGAAGGTGTTTCCTATTTCTTGTGCTTCAATTGTTTAAGATGTTTTTTTTTATGGGTGATATTAAACTCTATTTTTCATTGTTCATGATATTATCAATCTTTTAGCCAGAAGACCATACTGCACTGATATATTCAGAGGGCATGCTGCAGTGACTTCTACTTCTCTTTCCCTAGCAAAAATCAATAGCTTTGGAGTCCATCATCATTTATAACTATTATTCAGATTGTTTTTCTCCCAAATTCCAAGTGCATTTTTGTTTACCATTTAAAGAGCTTTGCCATATCTTCCTAAAGTTGTTTTTTTCCCCCCTAAGAAGTTGATTCACATGGCAGAGTCTACAGATTGCCAACCACTATTTTTTTTTCCCATTTATTGATGGAATCCTTGTGTTTTAGCAAAGCACCCTTGCCAGCTATCTTTGCAACCGGTTACAGCTGTGAAGCTGGAATTTGGCCAAGAGTATACACGTTGAAGTAATGTCTATGAATTCTAGACAATAATTTTATGAGAAAATTGCTTGCACTCCAGTTTCTCTAATTCCTTCTTATTGACTTAACTGTGAATATGACAAGCTGAAGGAATAAGAGAAAAGCCAGTAAGATTTCAGAATGTTGTGCATTGGGATCTTGGACTGGTAGATGTATCTGGACTGTATTTGAAAGATAAGTGAAGCTGTATTATTTTAGCTATTGAATTTTGACATAGTTTTGTTAGAGTAGCTTTGCCTAACAGCTGATTAATGAATTGTATAACACTGAAATTTCATTGCAAAATTTTCTGGATGATTTATAAAGTGCCAAAGAAGTCTATATAATTGAAAAATTTCTATTTTCAAATTCATCTTTGGTCTTCTAAATGTCCTCTCAAATTACTTAAGAACCATTCATTGGAAGAAAACTGAGAGCGCATCACTGAAGTACACTTTGCAGGAACATCTAATTCCTTTTTAGAAGAAGGAAGGGATTGAAATCAATAAACCAATGAATCCAGCCACTTTGTTGCCGTAAGAAAGTATGCATACCAACATTTCTTGATATTGATGCTGTTCCTGAGGGGTTATTGAACTTAGTTTATGAGAATGAATCTAGGACAATGAAAATGTAATCAATTAGCAAAATGAAAACAAGTGAAAATGATATAGCATTTTTGCATGTATAAATTTTAAAAAGACATAGTAATGGGTTATTATGAAAAAAAAACGGACTTGAAATTTTAACTTTTGTCTGAAAAGAAGAAACAATATTTTTGTATTTTAATCATATTGTATTGGAATATGTTTGATTTGAACTTTATTATATGTAAAATACTATTTTGTATTGTGAGCATGTCTTGGGAAATAAATACTTTGATTCCAACATCATTTGATTTCATTTCTTTTACAATCATAATATAAATGACAATTTATTGGTCTTACTTTCCCTCCATTTTGTTTTGTTTTCCTTCTGTCTTTCCTTCTGGAGTGAGACCTTCTTGAGATCAACATCTGTATTGTTCAGTACTCTATCCTTAAAATATGTAGAATTAACAAATGAGTGAGTGAAAGAAAATATGTTATTTAATGTGATGGTTATTTTAGAATGTTTACACTTTGAGTTGTAAGCTGTAAATGGTTCCATTCTGGGTACAGTGGGGGATTTAAAACTGAATCTGCAAAATTTCTTTTAAGAATTTTTTAATTCTATGGGGAATGAAATGACAATTGTAATAAAATGATGAAATCAGTATATTTCATAACGAGATACTAGAAGTTCAGAAGAACAATCTCATGGGATCAAGAAAGCATCAGCAACCAAGACATTTGAGATGAGATTTAAAACATGGGAGTTGCTGTTTGGGAGAAAAAAGTCTTAAGAGAAACAGGTGTAGTGAATTCTATGAGCAATGTGTGGGGTTTTAAACATAGAGAAATCATTCGGTGACCTGAATATAGTGAATAAGGCAAAAGAAGGGAACATGATGAGCAAGTTAGATATTTAATTATCTAAATGCAAGTTTGAAATTGCAACACTTGTCTTTGGATGCTGGATGGTTGCTCAAGATTTTCGAAAAGGGCTACAAAATGAGTAAAATTGTATTTTATGAAGGAAATGTAGCAGCTATATATAAAATGATGAGATAGACACAGTGAAAGCAAGTGAAGATGTCAGTCACAGTACCCTGTGGGTGAATCTGAGTTAGAGTAAGGGGTTTGGGAATAAGATAGTAGCAGATAAAGAAATATAATGCAAAAGACTTACCATTATTTATGGACAAGAAAAAGGGAAAGGCATAGATGGGTCTGATGTTTTAAACTTTTATGGCTGGAGAAAAACTATAATTTACGTAAGAACATGATCCTCCATGGTAAGACTGAATCCAGTACATGCTATCAAGTATCTCTCTTGGGGATACACAAGATGGATCAGAGTGTGTGTAGACATAGAAAGACTTTAAAAGGAATGAAAATAGTATTTTAACTCACTATTGTGTTTCATCCTTGGAGAAAAGGAGGACAGTAAAACTTCATGTCCTTGAAATGGCCCTCTGTGTTCATTATTTAAAACCACATTGACTTTCCTTGTCTGCTGGGAATTAGGGCAATTTAATGTCATCTTTGGAAAGCTGCTTCCTTTCTTTTTCTTTTTCTTTTTTTTTTTTATTTTGGTACTGAGGATTGAACTCAGGGGTACTCGACCACTGAGCCACATCCCCAGCCCTATTTTGTGTTTTATGTAGAGACAGGGTCTCACTGAGTTGCTTAGTGCCTCGCCGTTGCTGAGGCTGGCTTTGAACTCTCGATTCTCCTGTCTCAGCCTCCCAAAGTGCTGGGATTACAGGCTTGCGCCACTGCGCCCAGCTACTGCTTCCTTTCTTGCATGCATGCCAAGTTCCTTGGAACACTGGTCATACAATGTTTTAACATAAGCTAAGCTAATGATGTCGCTGCTTCTGTAAGCTGACCTATACAGTGTTCCTCCCTGAGGTAACTAGTGTGGAGTGGAGAATACTGTGGAGAAAAGAAATGTCACTTGTCCAATGCCACTGGATGAGGCATTGTTAGAGATGGAAGCACTACTTTTTGGTGTAGTACTGTAAGGGACAGAGATGCAACTTTGCACCTAGTTTTTCTGCAGTAATTTTATGAGGGATAGAAATGCTACTCAGTGAAGTACCACAAGGAAATTCTGTTCAGCTTATCACCACTGGACCTTCTCCATGAGCATTTTCAATGCAAGTTATGTTTTGTATGCCATCTCTGGGTACTTCTTTTGGTGTCTCAGTAACCTGTCTCACTACTCTAGCACAACTGGGCTGTAAATATTACCCAGAATCTGGGATAGCATTGGTCTTGACAAACTTGCAAAATTAGCTGATGATGCCTTATTTGTTTCCTGCCTTGCAGACTTACCACTTGTGATCTGTTGGATTAGGTAGTATGGGTGTCATCCTGGATAGAGTTAGAGAGGTTGCTTCTGCTCTTATTTGTCCTCTGTTCTCTCTCCTGCTGCTGTTCAAAGTCTCTGACCTCTCCATTCCAACTCCTCAGGGTCCCTATCTCAATATTTCAAGGTGAAAATAGGTGACCATATTTGCCAATTTGTATTAATGGTTATAATAGAAGACTGCATGAGGACCTTCTTCTGTTCTACCATAGAAGCTTTGAATTTATCCACTTGTTGTTCATTCATCATGGGACTCCATCATGGTAGTTTAGAACTGACGAGATGCACAGATTGGGAGGGAATTTTGTTGATTATGTTTCCAGCATCTCAATCCTCAAATTTTGACTACATATCACTCTTATTTACAAAATAGTTGCCTATTATGCTTGTCTTAGAAAAGCGTAACTACTGACCTCATGAAATCTATACATTTGGCATTGCATGCATTTAATATAAATATAAAATCAGATTATGCAGACACACAATAGATGTGTCTCTTTTATGGCATGTGGGAGGCTTCATGCCACTTCCTCATAAGTAAGGCACTAGTAATATGGTCATGTTACTTGTCTTTGAAAGTTGTTACATAATTTGGATGAACAAGGAAGTGTGTTTTGTGAATCACAGAGTGCTATAAAATATATAGTATTATTGTTTGTGGTTATATAGCCTCAGATTATACATTTACATGGACCCTGACATGATTCTTCTGGTATGACTTTCAATATGTTCAGTTTCAGAATCTTGCTTTTAGTTTACTGATGACTACTGAGGAGATAACTGAATGGTATCAACTCCCAATTCCCATTCTACAGACTATCTGATGAGATATTTTCATTATCATAAAACAAAAAGTATTAAAAATGAAAAGACCAAGAATTCCATGTAGTATACTTTACAGCTGCCATCTAACTGAAAAATCCCAAATACAGATGCTAATTGGACTTTTAAATGAATTATTAAAATAAAAGTAATGAATATTCAGATATGTTGCAATCAATAGTTCAGTAAACTATTGTTGAGAGAATCTCTAAATCCTAAATGTGTCATAATGGAAAAGCTTAAAAATACATCAAAACACTTCAAGATTTTCATCTCAGTGCTAACTCTAAAAATAATTCAATAAATTTGTGTATTTGTGTGTGTGTGTGTGTGTGTGTGTGTGTGTGTGAGAGAGAGAGAGAGAGAGAGAGAGAGAGTAAGAGAGAGATTGATTGGGATGTTCCTCTAGTCAAAAAATAAATGTCATAAGTTATATGTAATTTACTACACCAGACTCAGGTTTTACATACTCCTTTTGTTTTATAGACTTTCATAGCTAAAGAGATATATAACTCCTCATATGGTTTCTCTAGTTACTTTGTGATTAATTGACCAGAATGAAACACTATAGGTGTATAGCAGGGCCAAGACTAGTGGGGAGCAAGTGGGGGTACTCTCAGGTATAAAATTTGAAGGGGTACCAAAAATCCCTTAGTAATCAAGATATACAAAGATCATTGATGAACCAAATGTGAAATTTTAAATAAAAGCAGGGTCAGTAGTATTAATTTTTACTTTTGCCTAAGGCTGTGTAACATGGCTCAGAACAATATTGGTATATAGATAGTTTCTTTAGTCTCTGAAGCTATAAACTTCTCAGTTATCTCTTCTAAGTTGCTTTTAAGATAAAAAAATTAGACTATACATTTATTATCTATACTAATCAAATATTTTAATATACTTTTTAATTGTCTTAATTTTTAAACTCTATAATGATTTATAATGGTATACAATATTTTGGTGGGTTTTGCACATGAAATCTGACCAAAAAGAGGTTTCTAATCAGTTAATCTATGTATTTTTACCACTAGAAATAACAAATATGTATTCACAATTGATGGATTCCAATTTATTTTTTCTTACTTTAAATATAATACAAATCTTTATATATATATATATATATATATATATATATAAAATTTTTAAAATGTTTTTGGTTACACAAACATCATAATCAAGAAATTATTCTAACATATAGGGATAAAAATAATGAGGAAAATTTTGTACTGCATACAAAAAAATGTGAACCTAAAATTCAAAGATATTTGTGTACTTATAGAAATAATTACACATATAAGTACACACATATTTGTGTACTTATAGAAATAATTTTAGAAACTAGTTGACTCCTAGCAAGTAGTTATCCAACACAGGTCTGGAAAGAATATCAATAATTTATCTCCTATCATTACAAGAGGTATTTTCCTCAGAAAATCAGAACCTCTCTCCATTATTACATAGAAGTTTCATTTCCATAATTCAGTTTTCTTAAAGACTCAGGTATGAGTTTATTCCCTGCCTTGTGACAACAATTTAAAGAAGAAATATAGTTTGTCTGTAAGCAGTGGAGCAAGTTGATAAGGAATCTGGCTTTAGACTTACAGAGATCTGATCATAAGGAATACTTATAAGTTGTATAATTGGGGCAGACTCTTGTGTTGGATGCTATGGTTTGAATGTGTCCTCCAAAAGTTCATAGTTGGAAACTTCATCCTCAAATTCACAGGTTAATAGTTTTTGCAGGTGGGGCCTTTGGGAAGTAATTAGGATTAGATGAAATCTTGATGGTGGGGCCCGCATCATGGTATTAGTGACTTTATAAGAGAAAGAGCAACCTAAGCTAGCACACTTGTTCTCTCTCACAAAGTAAGACCCTTGGGGCTGTTGTGATGATGTAGGAAGGTTCTCACCAGAGGCCTGAACCTGGCTCTTGGACATCTCAGCCTCCAGAATTATCAGCTAAGTAACTTCTATTGTTGAAAATCTTTCTGGTCTTAGGAGTTGTCTTATAGCAACAGAAAACAGGCTAAGACAGTTAACATTAGGTTTTACAACTAAAAAGAGAAAATAATAATGGCTAAATGCCTGATTCAGTTGTGTGATAGCCATCACATTTTTTTTTCTTTAAATTAATTTATATTTACTAATGAATATCTCAAACCATGGGCCATTAACAATTTAATCTCATTCATATTTAATCTCCACCTGCATTCTCCTCACACACCAAGAGTAGAGGAAATTTGGAGAGGTTAAATCTGTCTAATCATTTAGTGTAAATGAATTTAAGATCCTTTAAAAGAAAATAATTGATTATTAGTCAGACATTCATGCATAAAATTGGTTTTAAAGAATATGTGTAGAAGTAAGAGAAGTGAGAGAATAGAAGTGAAGGGGTATAACACAAGAAATGCTGGTGGTGGTGGTAGACATTTTTCAGTCAAAAAAAGTAAGTTAAAATGTGAAATTTAAGTGAAAGAGAAATTACTGTTTGAATAATCCACTGTAGGGTTTTCACAAAGGCCAAAACTGGAAGCTCGCCAAATTATTTAACTTTCTTTTTCTTTTATGTGAACAAAGAAAGAAAAAAATAAATAAATATTTATATATGAACAAAGAAAGGAAAAAATAAATATTCTATGACAAATTGCATGGAAGAAGTTAAAGCTTGCTTCTTATACAAAGAGACCGAGGCTAATTCAAAATTGTATAAAATGGTCTTTTTTTCCCTCTCTCTTGTGTGTCTCTGTGTGTGTGTGTGTGTGTGTGTTTCCTATAAGAAAGAGCTATGTTGAAGCATGTTAGTGTCTTACTGTTTAATTACTGGGTTCAAATAAGCTTATCAAAGAATAAGATTATTTAGTGATTCATCAGCAGAAGATATAGATAGTTAATTGAAAAGTGTTTTCTGTCTCCTAATTCTACATAATGTATGTCCCATGTTCTATACATATTGAGGCCATAAAATAATTTATTAGATGTACTTAATAACTTCGACCATTTTAAAAGTATGTTATCAGATTTTCTAAATTGTTTTAAACTGCAGAATGCAATTATGAAGCCAGGATTTGGACATTACTCCCATCTTAAGGTAATTTACTTGAATTTTAGTCAGAGAACTTATAGGACGATGTGAGAATTTAGTCTTTTCGATAAAGTATCAGCAAAAATTAGAACCAAAAATTATTATATTCAAAATAAATTTTCTAAAACAAAATCTGATTGCACTACTTTTTCAGTTTCCACTTCCCACTAAAATCTTTCTCTCCTGTTCCAGAACTTTTCTGAGAATCCTGGTCTCCCAGTTTCTAAGACTGGCAAATCTGCATGTTCTTTGGAGATTTTCACTCCTCCCCACTTCTTTCTTACGAGCTCAGTTATGCATCCAAAAGAACATGTGTTGTATTTGGCCAGAATTTATTTGCTTTTTAAAAGAAGTTTTGTCTTTTTTTGTTTTTGTTTTTTGTCTTTAAAACATCTTGTCTGGCATATTTCCAAAATTGAAAATCACAATCATAAAAGAGAGTTAGGGTGAATAACTCTTCCACTTGCAAATGATATATTCTGGATGGATGCCACTTTTATATAGAAATGGTAGGTAGGTAGGTAGGTAGGTAGGTAGGTAGGTAGGTAGGTAGGTAGTTTTAATGTATGTTGCTTAGAGCATATGCTTAAAAACATGAATTTATAGTGCTCTATGATGGAAATAGTCTATATATCTTTGTTGCCAATGTAGTACCCATTTGCTACATGTACGAATTGAGCATTTGAAATGTGGCTAATGTACTTCAATTTTAAATTTTAATTAATTTCAATTTCAATAGCTATATGTGGCTACTGCTATCATATTGGACAATGCCTTTCTAGACAATGACTTGCAGAAGCTGAGCCAGTGGGGGTGAGAAACAATTTTGATGTGTGTAGTATGGAGAAAAATGAGAAAGATTACACAGGAAAAACACTGAAATAAAGATACTAGAAGTGTGAGGTTAGAGTGAGGGAAGTTTTAAATAAATTTAATCTGAGCCCTGTCCCACTGCTTCTGTCTCTGCTTCTCAGTGCCTAGAAAGCCATAGTTCAAATTCCCAAAGAAGTGATATAATACAGTCCAAAAACAAACTGTTTTCAGTTATTGTGGAAAGAAGTAATCTGTGTATTTTTTGCCTGCACATTTATCTAACTAGTTTATACAATTAGTAAGCTACTATTTATTAAATTATGTTACATTTTTCATAATAATCAAAATAGTTCAATGTAGTTGGTACTATTAGTTACCTACTCAATTCTCACTGGCCTTCAGGGGAAAGCAAATGCCAGAGAACAGCAGAGACAGAGAAGCACAGCAGAGAACTGCAGCCCATTCTACCTCTTGGCCTCCTACTACATGAAACAACCTTCTAACATTTCTTATAGTTCTTTTTTCCAATCAGAGAGGTAAGCAATAGCATCCTTTGTTGCTTCTGAAGCTATTAATTGAACAATCCCAGGAATTAATTCAAGAAATCTTCTTTTTTGGTATTCCTTTTAGGTTAGTAACTTGGACTAATGTTTACTAATGACAGAAGAAAAAGGGCCAGAGAACTTTGAGGCATTTCTCTAGTCACCTCCTTGAACAACTAAACTGTGAACTCTGAAGATAAATTCTACATATTGTATCTGGTGTGATTTCTGGCACATAGTAATTTCACAATAAACTATTGTGCAGATGCTATCTAGACAAATAAATCAACCCTTGTTATTAAGCATCGAGATAGATGCTTTAAGGAGTATTGCTTATATCAATTCAGCTTAGCTTTGTTTATGGAGATACACCCAGACTCAACTAATAACATTTATTGATTTATCAAAGGAATAGAGAGATTACAGGATTTCTTCTTATTCTAGGTGGCTATATGCCACATCTAATTTTTTTTTTTTTTGCATGACAACTTGTCTGCAGAGCAAAATGGCAACTGACATGACCTATTTCCTTTTCCCCCTAATCAGATCAAATAACAAAGTAGTATAGATGGCAATAGAAACAGCAGCATTGCCATGTCCTCTGGTTATATTTTTCAAATAAAAGAGAGACTTCCAGTTTGTCCTTTGGTATGATATAACACTAACCTTTAAAATGTCCTTTTTTCTTTTCTTTGACATTCTGTTGCCCAACAAAAAGTAACTGTGGCTTGATGACATGTAATGGCTAGTAGGTGACTGGGCAATGGTGACATTGCCATTGATTGACCTATCTCTAAGTTATAAGCATTGGCAATTACTTTTATATGGCAGATAAATCACAGAATCAGCACCAACTTTTCCAAGTGTTGTTATAAACCTATCAAAATGGAAAATTACATGCTTCTCAAATGTCTTCTCAAAAATATACATATCCATACTTTCCTTATCCTCATGTATCAAATTCTATCATGTAATTAGATACTTCTCAACCTTAAGTATTTATTTATGACTGGATGACAAAGGAAAAATGGAAATATTGCATATAAAATATCTTATATAAGCTTTTATTTAAAATTCACATGTGACTAAAAAGGATTCAGCAGGTATAATTGAATATGTATGCAACAAACCATTCTACTTTTTGTACTTTTTTAATTTTTAGAGAGCTTTTCCTAAATTATCTACTGTAAATTCCATCAATTGGCTTTTTTTTTTTTTTCTTGCTTAGTGAAAGAAGGGTGTTGCCCATTTCTGGTTATGCCCCTCCACCCAGTCTTCACATTTGGAATTCTTTAAAGCTCAGTCCTGGGTCCTCTTCCTTTTTATCCTATACTTCCTCAAATTTGGGTATCTTTGGCTTCAATATTTCCAATTATTTGCTAAGGACTACCAAACTTCCATAATCTACGTACTCTGGATGTGTATATTCATCTGCCTAGTTGAATTTTTCATCTGCCTAGTTGAATTTTTCATAAGCATTTAAAACTCAGCATGTTCAAAATTTAATTCATGCCATACCTCTTCAAACCAAGTACTCATTTCAGTGATTGGCAGTAAAATTCACCCATATTAACAACAACAACAATAACAACAAAAACCATTTAGTTATCACCATCAATCCTTCTTCTTCCTTCAAATTTCATGTTTCCAATTCCAATCCATTTTCAAGAGCATAAGATTTTAAAAATAGCTTTATTGCTACAATTTATATATCATGCGTTTCACTCAAAGAGCACATCTCAATGTTTCTTCTCATACTTGCAGGTTTGAACAACCATCATCAGCAAGCGTAATTTTAGAGAACTTTCATCCTTTGGCAAAACAAATAAATAAATAAATACACCCTTTACCTATTAGCAGTCATCCACCATCCTCCCACCTGCTCTCCCAGGTATAGGCAAGAACTAATTTGCTTCTTTTGGGGGACATTTTTAAACACTTAATACCAGTGGAATTACCATAATTTCAAAGCTCACCCATGGTGCAGCATGTATTATCATTTTATCTCTTTTTATTGTCAAAAATATTCCATTGTCTAAGCACTTAGGGAGGCTGAGACAGGAGAATTGCGAGTTCAAAGCCAGCCTCAGCAATGGCGAGGAGCTAAGCAACTCAGTGAGACCCTGTCTCTACATAAAACACAAAATAGGGCTGGAGATGTGGCTCAGTGGTCAAGTGCCCCTGAGTTCAATTTCCAGTACCCCCCCAAAAAAAAACAAAAAACAAAACTTCCATTTAATGAATATGTTTTTAAATCCATTCATCAGCTAATGACCATTTTAACTATTTCTACTTTGGGGCTCTTATAAATAAATAATGCTTCTATGAATAGCACATTCATATTTTGTTTGCAATATATATTTTCATTTCTCAACTGAGCTCGGGGATTCACATTTTGAGGAACTACCAAACTGTTTTCCAAAGATGCAGCACCATTTTATATTGCCACTACAAGTGCATGGGAGTTTCTGTTTCTCCATTTCCTTCCTAACACTTGCTATTTTTCTTTTTAATTCATCCATAGTAGTAGGTGTAAAATAGAATAGTATGGTTTGGTTTTGCAGTTTCCTAATGGCTGATAGTGGTATGTATCTTCCCCCATGTTCTTTGGCCATTTGTGTGTCTTCTTTCTAAATATGTTAAGTTCCTTTGCTATTTTTAAAACTGTATTATTTATCATTTTATTATTGAAGTGTATAAACGTTTTATATGTCATGGATAACATCTCCTCATGAAATACGTGATTTTCAAAGATTTCTATCTAGTCTGTGGGTTGTCTTTTTTCATTTTCTTAATGGTATAATTCTTATAGCAAATTTTTAATTTTGTTGAAACCTGGTTTAGTTTTTCTTTTATCATTTGTATTTTGGTTTTATAGCTAAGGAACTACTAACAAGTCACAAATATTTTCTCTTATGTTTTATAGTTTTAGTTTTTACACTTATATTTATTATGCATTTTGAGGTAATTTTTTGTGTAAGATGTGAACTAGGGGTTCAGTTTTATTTATTCATGTTGATATCCAGTTATCTTGTACCAATTGTAGAAAGATTATTTTTTCCACATTGAATTACCTTGGCATTCTTGTTTAAAATCAACTGACCATAATGATTTTATTTCTGGACTTTTAATTCTGTTCCTTTAATCTATACCTTTATCAAGACTACCATATCTTGATTGTGACAGTTTTGTACTAAATATTGGAATCAGAAAGTATGAACTCTCCAACTTTGTTCTTTTAAAATAATATTTTGTCATTCTAAGTCCCTTGTATTTCCATATAAATTTTAGTATCAACATGTTAATTTATTTAAAAAGCCAGCTGGGACTTTGATAGAGATGGCATTGAATCTCTAGATGAATTTGAGGAGTATTGCTATCTTAACAATATTATCTTTCCTGATCTATGATAATAAGGTAGCTTTCCATTTATGTTTTAATTCCCTTTAACAGTGTTTTATAGTTTTAAATATATAAGTCTTAACTCTAAGTATTTTGATACTATTATAAATAGAATTATGTTCTTAATTTTTATTTCCAGAATATTTCTTACTAGTGTGCAGAAATATAAATTTTTGAATATAGGTTTTATATCTTGCAACTTTGCTGAATGCTTGAAATTTTTATTTTGAGTCCAGGATATAGAATCTAGGGGTGCTTTACAACCGAGTTACATGCTCAGCCTGTATCTATCTATCTATCTATCTATCTATCTATCTATCTATCTATCTATCTATTTATTTAGAGGTAGATGCTTTCTAAGCTGTTGAGGGTCTTGCTAATTTGCTAAAGCTGGCCTCAAACTTGCGCTCTTCCTGCCTCAGCCTCCTGAATTGCTTGGATTAGAGATGTACACCATCATACCTGGTGCGCTTGAGATTTTAAACTTCAATTCTTTGTATCTGTCTCTGCAGTCTGTCTCTCTAGTTGATCTTTCAGTTTAACTACTCTTACCTCTTACATTTTCAGAAACACTTAGATAATTATTTATTATTTTATTAGTTATATTTTCTCTTCATGGTGTATATAAGCCTTTCTCCACTTGGATAGTCTACTACAATGCTAAACTTGTATCTCTACTTCTTTGTTTTCTTAAATTGCTATACTTAATTCAACTCTGCCTTATCCAGTTCTGTCCATTTTGGCCACAATAATATCCTTAAAATAAGTTTTAATCATGACATCTAATTAAAGTTCTTACCAACACTTTACTATTTATAAGATAGAGTCTGCTATGCTGTTGATGTTCTAAAAATCCTTTATAGTCTGGCAGTGTCTTCATCTCCAGGCTGACATTACACACAGGATACTGCTCTTCATCCTTTGATTACCAGTCATCTTGCCTCTGGTCAGTTCCTGGGTTTCACTGACCTCGCTCTGTGCACAAGCTCTGAATAGATGGTGCCCTCTACTGGGGTGGTTTCTTCCCTTCTCTCACCTGGATAGCTCTACACCATCCTTCAGGTTGTGGAGTAGTCTCCTCTTAACTCTGTGTTAGGCTGATTTTCATTAATTTTAACCTCCATGATAACAGCTCCTCTTGTTAATGGACAAACATTTATTGGTTTAGGTACTTTAAGACTATTTTTTAAAAACAACTGGGCCAGAAGTGGTGGTGCATGCCTGTAATCCCAGCTCAGGAGGCTGAGGCAGGAGGATCAAAAGTTCAAATCCAGACTCAGAAACTTAGCAAGATCCTGCCTCAAAATAAAAAATAGGGCTAAAGATGTGTCTCAGTGGTTAAGCACCTGTGAGTTCAATCCCCAGTACCAAAACAAACAAACAAAACAATAACTGAATGAAGCAGGTGATCATATCTATTTTGATCTGGTGTATCTTTTATGCTTGACAGCTAAAAATGTTTGAAACAACAAAACCTGAATAAATGAATCCTTATTGTATATTCTGCCTAGTAGTTCATATGTACATTATTTCCTGTGATTATTAAGACATGAATGGGAGTAGAAGCTGTTTGACTTGTTAAGCCCTAAAAATGATAGTATTGTTCTCTCTGATAAAAGGAATCTAATCAAGAGTTCTAAGGTTCAGGAACTTTCAATTTTGACTGTCAAGTGTTTTTAGAAACATTCTCTCTAGCCTTAAGGAAGATATGTTATTCATATCAGTTTTGCATTTGGAAATCTTCATCTTCTAACAAGAGTCACTGAAGAGAATGTCACCTACAACAGAGCAAGGTCCTAAGGTTCTTAATAGCCATATGGCTTTCAGAAAGTTATTTCACACCTTGGGGCTTCAGTTCTCTAATCAGTGAAATAGTTATCTTCATGGATTATAAATGAAAATCCCGATCCATGAAAATATTAGTTTCTTTCTCCTTGATTACACCTCTTTCCCATCATCTCTACCCCTAAGGGTTTTCGACTCGGTAAGTACATGTTGAACTAATTTATAAGTGTTTAAACTGGTGCTTTTCAAAATGGAAAGCAAGCATATGAGGAGTCATAAGGATAATTCATTTGAGTCCAAAAAGGAAATATTATCACTTTATAGCCATGTATACACACACACACACACACACACACACACATATAAAAGTGAAGTCACACAAAAGTTTATTATACAGATAAAATGATTAATGTTGGTGATCTTAGTTTGTATTAGTAAAATTAAAAATGATAGTATTTAATTTTAATAAAACTAAACTTCACAAAGTGGATCAATTGTAGGACCTATTCTTGCAAAGAAACTTCTGGTTGAAGATAACTGCTGGACCTGAGACTTCACCTTTTTGTCAGGCATATATTGAGAATGTCGGTAAAAAACAAATTATTCCAGTCTAATCATATGGTTGAATACCACCCAAAATTTAGCTTTTAAAATTATCACATTTTAATTAGATCCTTCCTGGTAAAGAAGAAATTTTCTTTTGTTCAAAGAGTGACAGAAACTCATTCCAAAGAGAGAGCATTTTGAAGATAGATATTTGAAAAGATTTTGATGCAAATGTGTTACTCAAAAATTCTGATGGCTATTCACATAAAAATATCTAGAAATCATTTTCTAACCAATTCCTAACAACAATTACTGAAAGACTACAAACATTTAACGTAAAGCGAAATTTCCATAAAATCTTACCCTAATTAATATCAATTGGCAAGTGTGTGTCATGATTATTTATGCAGCTGATGATGTAATGAATTCTATTTAACTGCTTTCAGGTATTTTAGTTTTAGCTAAAATGGTAATAACAGCTCTTAAGCCCAAGTACTAAAGAAAGGAACACTGGATATGCTAACAAAAACACTTAGAACTGAAACAGAAAGTTTTTGACCCTTAGCAAATAGTTTATTTACAAAACTATTTGTCTCATTTTTGGAGCATTATATTTTGTACATATTTTCTAATGTGTTAGTACAATAGTATATAAAAAGGATTTTAAATAAATAATCCTACATATACTGAAAGGGCCTGCTCAGTTAATATTTTACCTTTTCCTGAGAAGAATGTGTATTCAGAAAAGTATGGAGAACCTAGAAACAACTTTGGTAAAGGAACTTTTAATTGTGCACCTTTGTGAATGCATGTTTATCCTCTTCCTTTTCTCTAACATATTCTTTAACTCATCAGCTTTTAGCCTCTGGTTTCATTCTCCTCAAATCTTTAAGAATCATTGTTTTATTTCTTTAGGACTTTTTTCTTCCATCCGTTTTAGGGAGGTCTCATTACCACTTAAGTTTGAAAGGTGTTCTGATAGCCTTTCATCCTCTTCTCTGGCTGGAGACCAGCTCATAGTCGGAGAGCATATAATTGGCTAATCCCTCAGGCAGTGAGGCAAACATAGCACATACCTGCAGGTCACTGGAACAGGCCCCCTTGGTATCCATTACCCCTGAGAATCTAGTTGAACTATTTTTTCTTCAAATTCTGGCAGGCTTTTCTTAAGCAGCTCCAATTGTCACGTAATCTTTGCATTAGTAAATGACTAATTCATAGGAATGTATCAAACTCGATCCTCTTAGGCAACTGTAACAGATACACTGAGGTCCCCGGGAACTGTCAAAATCTCTCACTTGCTGCTCTACCTTATTTTGAGAGGTTTGTTTGCAGCTTGACTCTTAAGGTATTATTAATGTTTTCTAAACCAAGTGTTACAAACTGATTTTATTGAGAAAAACTTGGTCTTTACATTTTGCCATTTTATTTGGGCTTATAGATTTATGTGGAAGTATGAACTAAGATGAGGCTAATGAATAAAAATCTTAGCTAAGCATAAACGAAGCTCTAACTGAAATAATTATTTAAATTAATAAATAAAAGAGAAGCAGTAGGGAAGAAATGCCTCCTTTGTCTCCTCCTCTCAAGGTGACATTCTACTCAGCTGAGATAGGAACAGTGGGTAAGAAAATGGAGGGCAGGTGGTAGCAGTAAATTCAAGACCTGTTGAAAAGAGTACCAGCCTTCCTCACGGAAGATCACTGAAAGGGCTGCCATTCCACCTGGAAAATGCTCCAGCGGCAGTCTTAAAGGAACTCCAACAGCAGCAACTGAAACACATGGCCAAATTCCTGGGAGACAAAAAGGGAATGAAAATTAAAGATTGATTTGCTCAGTGATACTGAATAATGTTCATAGCTGAAGCTGCGGTTTAGAGTTTGTTCCCCAGGTGCTCTGCCTTTTAAAGTAGTGGCGAGACCTCTGACATATCTTGTATTTGTTCAAAAATGGATGAAAAAAAAAGTTCTTAGGCAGTCATTTAGCTTCTTTATTCTTATAATGCTAAAATCCATTTTGTCATTTAAAAGAAAAATCTATTTCCTAAGAAAATGTTTTTAACACTTATGATTGATTGCTATCATGTTCGCATGGCTATTATCACATCCCCATTAATATTTACAGCAAATTTATTTCTGTGTCTGATACCCAAAGTTATCAAAATTCAAAAAAACTATGTTTCCATTTACCTTGTAAGTCATTAGATAATGGCTGCTGCCATAGGTAAACTTTTGACCCAGAAAGACCAATGGTCTGATCTCATAAGACATTTCCCTATTTTTTCCATTCAGCTACTGACTTAAGAAATATGTTTAGGTTCTTGGCAGTTTATTATATCCAGAAGGAGACTTGACTTACATTTTAGAGGTGAAAAAATTTGAAAGTGCAGAAAACTCAAAATAGCACTTACCTTTAAGATAAGTGAAATACATTCAAATTTAAAGCACAGTTACCCTTTTGATTAGTAACTTACAGTCTATAAAACATGTGGTACTGCTTAGTGAAAAGGTGCTACATAAAAAACAACTATAGTGTGGTGTGAAAATTATAACTTACTTTTAAATGTCTTTTAATGCCAATTTAACCATTTGAGTTAAAAAGCCTTGATATTTTCACGATGAAAGTTTCCAAATTAACTAGAAGTTTTTTTTTTCCCCCTCTTACTAGCACTGTACAGAATTTAAATAGGATTACTTTAAATCAGTAGATTGGTCCACACAAATATAAAGACAGACGTATAAGAACATTATTATTTTGTCACCACAATCCCATAGGTCATCAAATTAAATAAGTGAAAATATAAAATTATTCTCTAATCAGTTCTGGGTTTCAAAACAAAGGATTGTAATGAGCAGCTTTTCCATTATTAGTGGATAACAAAGGCTGGTTAGAGGGAGAGAGAACTGCACTTAGATATGTCTACTTCTTTTCTTGTATATTCCACTATGTGAAATTACCCCCCAAAACATTTTGCTTTGAAGCATTTTCTCAGATAAAATGAGGAGAAAGGGGGCTAGCATAGGAAAGAGGGATTTTAGGGGTACATAGTAGATTCCACAATGAAGTAACAGCTCAGTGGATATAGAGACAAATTTTGGGAACAAAAGCAAGAGTTCTGCAGGACTAGAGAGAAAGAGCACAGGACTATTTATGGAAGTTTCAGGAGTCACATGTAGGCCACGCCCAGAAATTTGTAAACTGGCTGAATGTTTATTGGATGAATATGAGCACATGACCCTGTCATGCCATGTGTCGTAGCACAGCCGAGGAAGGCTGGCTGTGGTTCCTGAGTTCTTTCTGTCATTGGGTCAACTGTGTCACAGCCTCCTTCATGGCCCTGTTTACTCAAGTGATGGGCAAATTTCCCTGGGACTTTCAAAGGAAGCTGTAATTGTTTATAAAGTAGAAGAGTCTTCCTTAATAAAATAGAACTAATCTCAAATTGGATTGTAAAATATATCTCACTATTTCTGTTTTAGAAAACATGTAGAACTCCAATTTGAACTAGTTAATCAGGTTTTACTTTCCTTGTAGAAAAGAAAATACTGCTTTTATAGTTCAAATAAATAGTATTTGAGTTTAGGCTGGTTTAAGTTCTGTAAGAAAAGGTCTGCAGACTGGCAGCAATTGTTATTATTGGAAGTGGGAAAGTTCTTCAGAAAAATCTCGAGGATTAGTGAAAATATATTAAGAAGATATCATATGCAAGGGACTTAGATGTGTGGAGATACAATGGAAACTTTAGAAGTCAGTTTTCCCAGTGGAGGCTCTTGGTAAAGTTACCATCTCTTTATAATTGTAATGTTATTTAGCCATGGTCAGGATTGTGTGCCTCTTAGCAAGATAATATGAGATTTACATCTTTTATCTGTGACACTTGTTGCCTTCTACAAAGAAATAGTCTCCAGTTAGTGACTATAGCTAAGGGCTAAGTTTCTTCACTTCTGCTGGCTCCCTTTATTAAGTTTTTTCTCTTATATGTAATTTATTTTCATAAATAATTGTTGTACTTCATAGTTCAGGTTATGGGTGCTACTTAAGATTTTTTTTAAAAGAACTAATTAACTTTCATTTTTATTTCCCTGTGTAAAACTAAAATGAAATATTCATATTTTGTAAATGTTCTTAATATATTTAAATTCAAGCAAAGATTAAATCTTTTTATGACAAATCACAGCATCAGATTGGATGCACAAATGACAAAATTCAAGTAAAATACCCAGATGTGACTCAAGTTAGTGGGGGAGGTAGTGAAGAAGTTAATAACGAACATTGATTGGCACATTTAGGGCAAATGAGAGATGCTTTCTGTAGCAGGCAGTATTAGTAAACTGGTATGTGTAATTTTTTAGGTATAGATATGGTTTAAGTCAAGTATTAGTAAAATGGTGTGTATAATTTTTTAGGTATAGATATGGTTTAAGAGACTTTTTCAAAGTATGTTGACATGCTAGCACTGCAGAATGTGACTTACTTATAGACCAAACTGGAAATAGGACAGCTAAGTTAAACACAATGACAATCATGTAGGAGAAATATGTAGGGGGTAGAGACCTCTGAATGGAGAGGAAAGGCTAGATTCTGGAGAGATTTGGAGACACCAGGTAGAGTATTTGGATATGAAGAAGGAGAAGGTGGGATAGATTATGCTACATTGTTTTAACAGGCCATCAGATACAGTTATAAATGCTAAAATATAATGTGGGACACTTTCACAGCAAGCCAAGCTCAAAAATAAAATTGAAAACTTGTGTGCAAGCTATTATTCAAAGATGTGTGTGCATGTGGGGACAAAAATGAAAACAAAATAAAAACACAAAAATTAAAAAAAAATGTATGGATGCTGTGGGCAATGCCTTTAGAATTCCTTCACTGTTTTCAAAAATAGCAAGAGCTGGCTGTTATCAAATATTTTCTGCTGAAAAACTGCTCAAATGCAAATACTATTTTATTAATTTCAATGATAAACAAAAACAAAAGAAAATTGGCAATAGATATGATTAAAACATGTTAGTGAATTAAAAAAACTGGAATAAGAAGGCCTCATTTTGTATTTTTGACAGCTCTATAGAATAAATAATATTTTATTGTGAAGCAATATTGAATTGAACTGTTATGTGAGCATCTTCTTGCCATCTTGAATAAAAAAACAAAAGCCTCAGGATCATGATCTCGCTATCAGTAAAATGGAGATAAAGAATCATAGACCACAATGTTTTGGGGAAGATTAAATTAAATTAAATGTATAAAGTAGATAGCATTCAGAGTACCTGGAAGATATTATTTGTCCAACATAGGTTAGTAGCATATTCCTTACCCATTTTTTTTTTTTTAAAGATAAGCCTACATTGAGAAAAGAAACATTTATAGATCATGGCCTTACAGATAATACAGAAACCCATAATGCTTCAGTTTTTTTTCTGGGAATTCACACAAAAAGAAGCTTCCCTTAGGTTTATGAGAGGGAGGAAGGCACTGTTATCAAGTCAGATTACTTGTAAGTATTAAGAAGAGCTTGCAGCCAGAGTACATTGTCTAATGCCAGCTCTTAGAAAGGTTCTCTTTTAGTGAGACTCAATTTCACTTTCGTGAATCTCTATTATAAAATTTATTAATCGTTGTACTAATAAAATAATGTACTAGATATGTTACTTAGGAAAAACCAAAGGTGCAAGAGACATTCTATACTTTGTATGGCTAATTTCTTCCTCGAAACCACCTGCATTCTTCACGCATAATATGAGAGGAAAGCTGCCCTTCTGTTCCTAGGCCATTTGTTTACCTTTGTTCATTCTGGGATCTCCATTGATGGGTGGCACTTGCTCTTCAACCAGTGGCTTTCACTTAAGGAGGATCATGATGTCATCATCTGCCTGAAGCGTGTAGTCAGCCAATTCACGTTGGCTTCTTTCTGCTTTTCTGCCATGTTGTCTAGAAGCATGGTTCAAGCTTTGTACTTTCAAGACAGCTGGCCTTGTCTGTCATTCTCTTTGTAGTGTAGTGAATATGGAGGTGACAGTGGTAGGGGATATAGGGGAAAAAAGTACTTATGTGTGTATGTGGGGGTATGTCACTTGAGAGAAAGAAGTGCTCTTTCCTCAGCTTGTGGCTCAGATTATCTGTTTTTGTGTTGCTGGCCCATTTCCCTCTTACAGTAATCAATATAAGAGGACAAAACGAGAAGAAACAAACCATACTGACTCATAACTTGGCATACCCCAAGAGATTTGATTTTCAATTTCACGAGTATCTTTGAGAGAACATATATATTTTTAAATCATGTTTTTGATTCTAATCCCTAATACAGTACTTAAACATAATGGTGCTAAATAAATATGTTATTTGCCCAAAGATTAGTGAGGTCTTCAACTAAAAAATCATAGGAAAAAATAGAAGTACTTTGCATTAGGCAAAGGGGAGCGAAGGGAGGAGAAGGGGTATGGAGGTAAAAAGGATAGTAGAATGAATCAGACATTATTACTCTATGTACACATATGATTACATCACTGATGTGGTTCCACATCATTTCCAAACAGAAGAATGAAAAATTATATTCCACTTATGTATAATGTGTCAAAATGCATTCCACTGTCATATATAACTAATTAGAACAAACAAAAAAAAATCATAGGAAATGATCACCTATCTTTAAGTCCTTAAAATTTTTGTATACTACATTTATTAAATAAGATGTCCTATTTATGGAAAAAAATTAGCATAAAATTCTTCTAATCAATGCTTGTTTTTAAAGCATAGATCATTTACAAAATAAAAACTAGTAAAAGAGTCTTAAAAGCAGCAAAAGAGTTGAATAATTTTTATCAGGATATAAGACACAAATATGGAATATCATAACAATCTAATTTTTTAAAGGTCATTGAAAAAATAAATTCTATTTGTTTGACTTAGAAATCTTAACTCTACAAAATGAAACTAAAAAGCCCTAATGATATAAAATTTGCTACTTGGGATAAAATTTCTGCTGGGTGTTAAAGATGGTTTATTAGTCAGCTACTACAGGGATAGTGCTGCATGATAACATATACCTCAACAGGAAAAATCACCAAGCCTTTATTTTTCTCATTCACATGTCTGTGGGCTGGATAAGGTTTGCCTCTATCTTCTTTGAGGTCGGATCTGCTCTGGCATTCGTCTTGAATCAGCAACTACCTGAGGAGAAACCCTGAACACAAGCTAAACCCTGCAAGCAGATTTAAAACCTCCCCTTACTTTGAGACCACTGATACTTGGTTGACTAATGCAAGTCCTATATCAAGCCTAGAGGTGAGAGGGTGAGGAAAAGTTATTCTCTGATGGAAAGGCCAAAGCCATAACAGAAGGGGAGGGGAGTGCAGGAATAATCATAAACAAATAATATGAACTCTATTTTTCTTTAAAACATTTCAGCTGTAAGCTTAAGACAGCCCTGATGACAAATATGAAATTTTAATAAGCATGTTATGAAATATGAGAACAATTTTATTTTGGAAATCAACATTATTTATTATACTATGTATTTTTAAATGCACATACATATATGTTTTAAAAGTTCAAAAATTAATACACAAATCATTTGACCATTTTCTCAACATATCAAGTTGAACTGTCATGAAAGTCAACTTCCAAAATTTAGTGTGTAATTTAAATATAAGGTAACAGTCTAGGGGGCTGGAGTGTCCCAAATCAGCAGAAGTATGACTAATCCAGTTATTCAGGTACCTGGGTGATGGTGCCTCTGTCATCTTCAAGGCCAAGGTGGTTTCCCCCATCCAGGTTAGTTAGAAGACCTAGGAATGGTGTGCATGACTTAGATCCATGGAAATGTTTAGTAGCCAAGGGAGCTGGGCAGTGCAATCTAGCTGTGTACCCAGGAAAAAGAGGAAAGCAGATTTAGTGAACAGGTTAGCAACCTCTGCAAAAATCAACAGATTTGGGTTATTTGAAAAGTTTCTGGCTTTTCTAGTTGGGACTATGATAGAATAATTGCCTTATACTTGGGTATATGTAGTATTTATTAAATATGAATAAAATATATATTGAAGAAAAAAATTTATTTGACAACAGTCATTTAAAATGTGAGCGAAGGAAATGGAAAAGAAGTAAGTACAGATTCAGCAAGAAATTTTGTGGTTTTTACTTTTTAAAACATATTGCTTTGAATAGGATACATGATGGTAAATGTTTGTTAAGTGGATAGATTTCAGTAATACAAACGGTAAAATACATAACCTGTTATAAATTTTTAATATAAATAAAAGAGAAAGGTTGACTTAGAGTTTCAAGCTTTAAATTGCTATGATCTTTTTCTTTTTAACTTATTTTTTGATTATAAAATCCAATGGGAATTTATCATAGGAAATGGCAAAACATGTTCTTTAATTGCTTATATCTCAATTATAACTAATTACAAGGCCTTTATTCTTCATACAACCTGGAAAATTTATCCTGTTTATTTTGCATGGTTTGGACTTTGGTGCAATATGATAGTTGAATGACACCTTGCTTATAAAAAATTGAATTAAAGAAATTTTTTATATCTTAAATATACTTCCTAATTTGTGTTCATATTTTGACTTCCATAAATAAAACGGTATGTTTTTTAAACATGGGTAGCTTACAATCAAACTTCTATTCATACATAGTGAGGAAGCAGTGTTTAAGTTTCCAATAAAGGGCAACCATCTTTTTTCTAAGTTAGTTGCTTTAATTTCACTGTGAAATAACAAGGTTTATAACCATTTTTTCCAAATGTAGCCATTCTAATATATGCAGTGTTAGCTATGCTTTTTCTCTTCTATTTAAAAATATTGCTGCATATAAATTCTTTCAGAAATGGAAAAGCCACCCAAAGATGCAAAAAAGAGCAAAATGAGTCATTTTTTACATAGAAAGATTACGAATTTATTATAAGCTTTAAAACAGATATGTAGTTGATTTAGAAATTTAACTTGTATTTTTATTGATGTATCTTCTATGGAATTCACTTTCAATAATTAAATAGTAACTAAGTAAGAAAATTTTTAAAAGAATCAAGTATACTAGCATTCTTCAAACAGGATAATTGCAAGATCATTATTTTCAGACACTGTTTGTTTTTTAGATATTTTGTGTTTCATTAATGTTTTTAGTTATTGGGAGGGAAACTGGCATTATCTAAAATTATGAAGCGATTATCCAAAAGTAAAGCTTACTCCTAGAAAGATATTGACATTTCTCAAGAATTGTTGAGCCATAACAGAGTCAAAATAAATTCCTGGTTACCACCTCTTTTCCTACTTCCCAATGAGTCACATTAAGTTTCTCTTTCATTGAGCTCCCCCTCCCACCTCCCGAATTATCACTGGGCAACCCATACTGACTGAGTCATTATAGCGTCTTACTCTATGATACTGTGATGTATTAATATATAGTACAGTATATAATTGACTTTTAACAACCTTAATTGGTCTTGCAATTCAATAACTGCATATAGCAGGATCAAATTTTCTAAAACTGCACACTATTTAATTTAAGGAAATTGTTAGCCATTTTCTAATCCATTTTATACATGTTTATCACACTCTGTTGAAAGTGTTCACCTAGTTCTGTCCTCAACACAGGGTGCCTGCTTCAAGTATAAAACACACAACAACACACACAACACAATTTTGTTTGTATCTCTATGACCAAAACTCTCTTTGAGCCTTATATTACTTATCTGTAAAAGGAAACTAAAATTATATACGTCACAAGATTAGTATGAGGATTAAATAAATTTATGTGTGTGGTGTTCTTTAGCCACACAAATTTTTAGAGAATTGTATTGATAATGCAAAAGCTTCTGTTAGTTTATTCAAAAATAATCACTAAAGTATTCTTACCTATAGACTATAAGTAAAAAATTATCAGGCTTACAAAACTGAGTAAGATGTGGTTCTTACTCTTGAGGAAATTACAATGAAATAAGGGGAATACCAATTATTTATTGTTGCAAAATAAAACATCCCTAGGGTGATCAATGACCCAGTTTACTTGAAATTGAGATTTCTGGAACATGTCATTTAGTTTTAAAGTGGAACTTGTCAGAAGTAAACTGGGATTTAGAGATCATCATAAATCCATCCCAAATTTTAGTGGCTTAAAGCCAAAATGGTTATTGTTTCTCAAGAGACAGAAAACCCTTACCTTGGCACCTGGGCTTCTCTAGGCAGCTGCTTTCAGCTGGCGGTGAGGCTGGGTCTGAGCAATTACGTGGTCTCTTTTATACCCTGGATTTTTCACAGCAAGTGTTCTCGTTCCAGGAAGGGCAGGTCCCAGTGCTTGAGCAACCCATCAAACCTCTGTATACTCACCTTTGCTCCTGTCCCCTTGGCCAAACCAAGTTAGGAGGAGGAACATAGACATGGGTCTGGCTAGCCTGGAGTGGTATTCTCTTGGAGTCATAAGTGTAAAGATCTGCATTAACAAGTTAGGGTATCATCATAGTTGTCCTGTCAATAGCGGAAGTGGTATAAGTAGAAGTGATATTAAGGAGCAAAAGAAAGAGGGAGAAGTTGTGCGTTTGGATCAGAATACAGGCCAGAGTTCTGCAATAGTTGTTTCTCATACCTCATTTACCTAACTTTTGGGAGCTTATTTTTGTCACCAATAATCCCACCCATTTCAACTTCACAGGGTTGTTATCCTATAAAAATAGAAGTTTAAAAATCAAAATACAAAATACTTTAACAGCTAAAAAATGATGCTGGACTATATCTCCTTTTATTACTTAATTTTTAAAACAATTGTTAAAAAACAATCCCTATAAGCTAGCACTTTGCAATCCTCCAGAAATTAATTCAATGACTTGTTACTTTTCTTATCTATTAAGTCTTCAAAAATATTTAATTTTCCTCACCCTTCTAACTCCTTAGTTGCTTTCATCAATAAAAAATGGATAATTTCCATTTTCTGGCACATGAGTTAACTAGAAAGCAATATTTGCAAAATTTGGAATAAAAACAAATATCAAGAATGCAGGAATGATTATGTCCTAGTTTTTGAATATCATATTCTCTAATGTATTTTAACATCATGTTAAGCCTCAAATATTGTGATTTAGGTATGTTCACTCATATTAAACTCTTTTCTATTTTGATTTCTTTCTCTTTTTTTAAAGCAAATGTGCTTTGAACTTATTAGCTTGTATTCATGTAATTATTTCAAACCAATATGCCTTGGTATAGTTATCTGTTTGAAATTCACTTCATAATGCTTAATAATTTGTTGTATGATTTTTGGATTTCTTTCTTTTTCTTTAGAACAAATCCATTATATAATATTTTTACATAGGTAAAATTAGTAAATCAGAATCTGTCTTATAGAGTCAGGATTTCTATGCCAGATTTACCACTGAATGGTGTGCATTTTTGAAGAAGTTAATTAAAATGTATGTGCCTTTTTTGTTACAATTTAATAGATAATAATAATGTATCTTAATATATAATAATATATAGTACTGTGATAATAATAATATATACCTTATGGTATTGCCATGATAATTTAATCACTTAATGTATATTTAAGGCTTATAATGAGGTTTGGTACAAAATAGTGGCTACCTAAATGTTACTTTTATTTCTACCACTATTACAAATATAGATAAACTCTTTTAAAATGTACAAAAGTCTTTTTGATATGCCATTATCTATTTACAAAATTCAGAATTCTAATGTGATTTTGCAGATTGAGTGCTCTTTGCTTTGTCTTTAATAATTGTGTGCATTCAATTGAGAAAGCAATGACTAAATTAGAGATTACTGTCCTATTGTTCAAAATATCACTGCTGTTTATTCAGCAAACATTTGTTGAAGGCCTAGTAGGCATCATTTACTCACATCCTGAACCCTCCCCTTCTTTTATTTTCAGAACTGATCTCAGTTCATTTACCACCTCAACTCTTGCCATCTCCTGAGTGATGACATCCTTGATTTCATGTTCAGATTCTTGTTCTTACTTCCAGTGGACTTCACCCTCAATGCCAACTTTCTCATCTTCAAAACATAAACTAAATAACTAAACAGACTTTACTCTTATTGAAAATCTTTTCTAGAAGAACACATTCTCTCTGACAAAGATTCTCTTTGCAATAAAACTCCAGTCAGGCTCCTCTGAGGGCTTTTCAAGACTAGGTCAACATCCTTTGATGACCCTAGTGCCCCATCCCGAGAATGAGCCTGGCAGAGAAAACTCAAGGTGCCACAAGAATATAGTGCCCCTTCCAGCCAACCCCTGAGGATGAGTCCTCTCCCTGTCTCTCTGGGAAGGTAGGAGCCTAAGTTTAGAAAATGCCAGTGAATGAACTCAGATGTTTCTTGGGTGGATCAACCCATTCCCATGTTTTGTAAGTTTTGCGTCCTTTACTTTACCCAAGTTCCCACCACTCCCCCTCCTTACTTTATTCTTTTAAAACACCAAGTTGTTTCTATACAACTTGGACTGGAGCTCACCCCTTTCCCTTACTCTCAGCATCTAATGAATAAAATCTGTTTTCACAGGTTTAACCAAGGCCTGGTGTCACATCAGCAGCAATTGAAGTTTTAGGTGAATTAGCTCCTCTTTTCAGTTCTCACTTATGTTTCGTATTTAGGCAATATACAGCTTTCCTTGCCCTCTTATTTATTGTGTAGTCATTGAAGAAATATTTGTTAAATGCCTGTTCTGTGTCAGGCACTGTCCCAGTAGAGTCAAGAGTGCCAGGGTGGAGGGGCAGCAGTAGGCTGCAGTATCCAGGTGGTTCTCATGGATACTGATGGAAGCAGATGAAGGAGATGCTGAAAGGAGCAATGATGGCTCTAGGAAGAATGGGGTACCAGGTAGCGGAAAAGCCAGGCAGTAGTCCTAAGGTGCAAGCAGGTGGAAATATGCCTGGCATGCCCAAAGCATGTAGAGGCTGATGGGATTGAAAGAAGGGAGAGTAGTGGGGATCAAAGACAGAGATGTGATGGGCCCCATATCATACAAAAACTTGTAAACTTTTGTTTTTGACTCGATTTTCATGTTGAGGGAAATGAGCCATCCTGGGGATTTTGACTTTGTGTTTTAAAAGGCTACTTTATTACATAAAAAGATGGAGAAAGAAGCAGACCAGACTTTGACAGTGATCTCAGCAAGGTCACCAAATACCTCCTTGCTCCTTAACCTCTTCAGTCCTCATCCAAATTTCCAGCAGTTGGTAGGTATCACTGTGGACCATTCATTCTGTTTTGTTATTGTAACTCCACCTATTTTTAATGTTCTCCCTATAACCCTGGCTTTTTCTCCTTTGTCTTATTTATGAGCTCACTTTATTTCTTCTAGATATTGGTATTCCTAAGGATTTAACTCTATACACTCTACATACTGGCTTAAAGGGGTGGTTAATTGGGTAAAAGCAAAAATATTCTTTGGATTCATTTGACTGTTTCAAATAATTACTAGTTATGTGTTTGGGAGCAGATTAATGAAGCCCTGAGTGTCTGTAGAATTTTGACCCCAAAGGATGCAAAATGTGTAATGAAATTTTATTTTAATGATAGTATGATAAACAAGAAAATAAAATAAGCACAATTTGTATGGGATATAGAAATAATTTCACTAAATTAATTAAATGCCTCTATATCGTTAATTAAATGCCACAGAGTATATAGAAACCACCACAAATGTTTTTGCTTTTGGTTTTATTGTGTTCCAATGATGATATGCAACAAAATGATATGCATCATACTGCTATCATGAAGACTGAATTAGGTGCTTTGAGAACTGGACTAAATGTGCTTAATCCAGAACCTGGAACACAGTGCATATAAATAACATTATTTTACTGCCTAGTGATGCAAACCATTCTTGAGCCTTTAGTTTCCATATATACCTGATGACCTCCCAGTGTATGCCTTAAAGCCACATATATCACACACATTTATGCAATACTGGAACCATACCTAGAACTCCCTATTGGATATTTCTAACTCAATTATTCATAAACATTTTATACTCACCATGTGGGAAATAGAACAAATCATTTTCTCTCTTTCTTCCAACCAGCTTTCATTCCTTTGTTCTCAAGCATGGGAAAATGTTGCTAATCAAGGTCTTCAAGACAGAAATTTGAACATCATCTTGGATTTTTCTTTCTATCACCAGAGAAACATTATGAATTTCTAATCCTCATCAATTATGGATCATAAATATATTTTTGACTCATCCACATTTTGCTATCCATTTAGCAATTGTCTTAGCCTTGGGTTACTGAAAACATCTAAGCTTTCTTCTCAGATCTAGAATTGCCCTCCCTAATCCATTCAACATCTTGAAGCCATGTCTCAAATGCAAACATCATTCCAGTGTTTTTTTTAAAGTTTTGGTCAGCAATCTTAATTTGACCATAGAATAAAGTAGCAATCTTTAACAGAACTGTTTCAGTTAGCTTTTTTTGTTACTGTGATCAAAACACTGGACAAGAACAGCTTGGATGAGAAAAAGTTCATTTGGGTTTAGCTTGTCAGAGGTCTCAGTCCATAGATGGTTGACTCCATTGCTCTGAGCCCCAGTGGTGCAGCATATCCTGGGGGAAGGGTATGGCAGAGGGAACTGCTCCCCTCATAGCAGTTTGGAAGCAGAAGGGAAGAAGACACCTCCTCCAGCCATGTCCCATTTGCATAAGGTTATTACCTAGTCACTTCATTCAAACTAGGATGGACTGATTAGATTATAGCTCTCATGCTCTAATTATTTTACCTCCAAATAGTCCTACATTAACATAGAAGCCTCATATCCAAACTATACCAATAGCAATCAACCCTCTCCTTAAAGGAAATCTCCTTTTCCCGATATCCACTTATACCACACGTTTGTGCCATACTAACTTCTTTTAAACTTTAACAAAGCTTTTCCTTGTGCCTGGAACATCCCACCATGTCACTTCTTTCCATCTGGAAAGACTTCTCCCTTCTCACTGAAGTCTCCTTTAAACACCTTCCATGAATTCTAATAGCACTGTATGCTTTTATCATTGTCCTTGTCACCTGATTTAAATTATTCATTTATTTTCTACAGACTTCAAACTTCACAGGTATTGGCTCATGTCTATCTTAATCAGTTCTAAATCCCAATGCACAGCACATTATTGGAACACAATGAAACCAAAAGCAGAAATGTTTGTGGTGGTTTCTATATACTATGTGGCTCCTAATGATGCAGGGACATTTAATTAATTTAGCAAAATTATTTCTATGTGCCATATAAACTGTGCTTATTTTATTTTCTTGTTTATCATACTGTCATTAAAATAAAATTTCATTATACATTTTGTGTCCTTTGGGGTCAAAATTATTTTGTAAATAATTAGCCGATTTTATTTCAATTTAGGAAGAACTTTCTATTAATTATGGCAATGGACTTAATCAGCACTGGGCAATCAGTTATTAGAATATAATAAAATTACTGAACTGCTAGTTAAAGTCTTGGGGTAATATATTTTTAGCTTCTTAACTTTCTTTTTTTCCTCCATTTTTCTCTTCAGTGTCATCAGTCTTGTTTGTTACCCTGTACTCCATCTTTCACCTCCTTCCTTTTCCTTATTTTATGGGCTTATATTTGAGAACTCAGGGAGCCTGCTGGTCTATAATGTAATAATTTTCTTCCTAGGAAACACTTCTGAAGAGTGTAGTCATACACTGTTTCAAGGATAAACTATATGATCCATGTGATCTTCTCCAAAAAGGAGAAAATTCTGAAACTCTGGATCATACTTTATAAAAATAAGTGTTTGACCACTGGAAACATTTCAGGTTCCTTTATAACACTGAGGCATTAGAAGTCACTTCCAGAAACAAACCTTAAGAGGGGATTAAGTCTTACAAACAATTCAAAACCCCAGTTTAGTCTGTCATTCTCACATATCTCATACAGTTACCCATTCATGCATAATGTAATAACCTATTAACAGAATATCCATTTAGTGAGGATAAACTTTTGTGAGGGAACAAATACAAAAGCATATAACAACAAAGTCACAGAGAAATGAAAAATTTCTTGATCCTGGTTCAGAATGGACTTTGTTTTTACCTTTAATTCTTCAAATATTGGAATACTTCTTGTTCTATTAAAAACAATATCCTCTTGGTTCCTTCTTTTTTTGTTCCTGGTTATTTACATCACAACATATTCAACTTTATTTAGAAAGCCAAGAAGTATCCTAGATGTCTCTTTCTCTCTTACCATTTTTGTTCAGTTAGACTCTTCTTAAAACATAGTTCTCTTCTTGGCATCTCTTTTCCCTCTCTGCTTTTCTTATTCTCATCACTCATAGTTTCTCATTGGACTATCGACCAATTTCTTCCTTATCACCAGACTATTAAAGTATTATGCATAATCCCTATCCCTCATTATAAATTCCTGCTGTTGTCTCATTGAAGCTATGAAAAAGAAACATATCCTTTTAAAATGGTACATGAGCACTTGATACATGGTCCCAATATGACTCCAGCCTATCTTTCTAGTTTCATTTCTTGCCATTCTCCATCATCACTATTTCTCCTCCCAGTTCTCAGACCGTTAGGCATCAGAAGATTCTAACCTACTAAATTTCAGATTTTTTACTTTGCCTGGAAGTCTCCCTAGATCTCCCACTCCAAATTACCTATACTTGGCTTTAATTTTACCACTCTGTTAAGCCATTCCTGATTTCTGTGAAGTCTTGGTTACTAAAAGATTGTACCAATATTTTACAGATATTAATCTAATGCAGTGCTTAAATACATGGATTCTAAAGTTAAATTACCTTGGTTTCTAGCTCTATCATTTGACAGTTGTGATATCTGTTAACCTCTCAGCATTTCTATTTCCTCATGTGTAAATTGGAGGTCATACTAATAACACCTAATATGATTGTTTCAAGGAATAAATTAAATAATTTCATGGAGGCTTGAAATTGTTCCTGGCAAGAGTGTAATAGTGCTGGCCTTTTAATAATTTATCTATTTTGATCTACTTTGTTCCTCCACTAAATTTTGAGAACTTTGATTTCTGAAATTACATATTCCTTTTTAAATAATCTTTATTACTGAATAAAATATTTATTATATAGTAGATATTTGCTATTTATTGAAAGCTGTAATACTATAGGAATATATGCACCATAGTTATGATAGTAAAAAAGTACTGTGGGATATCAAATAAAAGCCATTGGATTATAAAAGTATTCACAAGGAGGTAACATTTTATGCAGACTTTAAATAGTGTAGCCAGGACAGGAAAAGCCAAAGTAAGAAGTCAGCATGATGAATGACAGAGCTGGGTAAGATATATCCCAATGTTACACCATTCGTGTATTTATAAAGTAAGTATACAATATAAAGACCTTGAATGGTAGAAGCTTATTTCAATGAAATTTAAATATTTTGAGCAGGAAGTAGACAGGACCATAAAAGTATTTATAAATTAATACTAACTTGAAAATTGATTTGAATCAGAAGAGCTTGGAAGAAGCAATTATAAGATAGTTTAAAGTTTTAAGCCTTTAGTATTTGAAGAACTGTTATATTTAATGCTGTGTTCAGGGACACCAGGGACAGATATTTGTTTGAGGATAAGAAATAAGCTAAATTTTAGACATGCTCTTTTGAAATATATTGATAATAAAGTGAACATATTAACAGAAATATATGGCATTTGGAAGAAAGATGTAGGACTCAAATATATAGAAGAAATATTTGATATTGTGAGGAGTGAAGAAATTGTAAAAGAAAAATGAGGAGGAGGCACCAAACACTGAGGATTTCTGAATTTTACTGCTGAGAGAAAAGAGGAATAAGTAGAGGATTCAGAAAAGAAATGGTCAGATGATAACAGGAGAGTGAGAAATCTATAGCATTGCAGAAATCAAGGCAGGGCAATTTTGGGAAATGAGAATTGTGATGGATACAGATTCTTCTGAGAAATGAATGTAAGAGAACAAATGGCCATATGGAAAGGTATTAGGAGTTTGTAGCATCACGAAAAGGCCCTGGATTTATCATCTGCTCTTGCTTCTTCCTGGTTGTGATTCCTTGGGTAATTGAATTCTCTAAACCTTAGTTACTTAACAGGTTGAATAAGCCAGTGTTGGTACTTACCACCTCAGTTTGACATGAACTAAATGGGGCAGCAGGAGAAGCTCTGGGCACTGTCCCTGGCAAAAAGGAAGCACTTGCACCATCCAAAGAGGCACTGTCCTAAAGATCTTTCTGCAGTGATGTAAATGTTCTATTTTGCTCTGTCCAGTACTGACTGCATCTGTGAGATATACATGGCTATTAAGCTATAAGATGGAGCACTATTTGTCTCTCAAGTAACATTCTGAGGGGTCCAGGCTAGTGAAGATGCTCTGTTTTACGCATCTAAGTCTCTTCATTTGCATGTTGGATTCTTCCTCAGATCCTGTCTGTCTTTTTAAGGAAATTTGAGGCTGTTGCACAAGACCCTTCTGCTCACTGTCCATTGGTGCAGCACTGTTCACATGGTCTCAGTTAGCTACAAGGGAAGCCATGTGACTAGGTAAAATCAGTTACCTGTAGGAAAAAATAGAGAGGTTTAAAACTAATTAACACTGAACAGAAAATGTGCTAAGTACCTGTTGTTGGTAGTGGTCTAGCTCTAAAGGTTATACAGATATATTCATTACTTTAGTACCTTGGGATTGCACAGATAATCCTTTTAGACCTCTGTGACCATTTTAAGATAGTATTCATAGTTTATTTATGCTAGACCATATTCAGGTCCTCAAGGGCTTTGAGAAGAATCAGAAGTTCTACTATTCTGAATTGCAGGAATAAAAGGGAAAATAGCATTGCTGAATATTCACTGAACATAATCACTGAACAACAGGACAGTACTGATAATAGACTCCAGAGGCTGTGTGGTTTCCTATGTGGCATGAGCTCCTTCCTCACTGCTGTTACTTAGAATCAGAGCACACAGGCCCATATTACTTTTTTAAGGACTTCTGCAGATTTTGGTGTGTGTGTGTGTGTGTGTGTGTGTGCGTGTGCATATTTTTCTGTCTGTCTCTTTTCAGTCAGGATATATCTGTAATGTCTTTGGTTTGCTGGCCAGTACTCATTTTCCTTCATCCTCAGTTAATGTGCCTCATATTTCTTTGAAATATATATATTTTTCCTTTATTATTTTGGTTGGGTTTAGTACCCACCTGATTCACTAGGATATAACTTCTGAAACCACAGAAAACTGGGAAGGAATTATCAAAAATAATCAGTAAATTCTTTGCTATACTAATAGTAGTTTATCCAGAGGTTGGCATGTGTAATAAGCAAGTACCATCTATCGGAATTTTGTGGTTTTAGAATTTTGGGTTTAGAGATGATGTTAGGCTGAGAACTGTTGAAGCTGAGAGCCTGGGTTTGCAGCAGGCTGCTCTGCAGAACAAAGAATGGATGTTGGAGTAATGCTTTTGATTGCTAAAGTCATGCCTAATGCCTATTACCTGAAATTTTCAGTTAACAAGCCAAAAAGTTTATTTTAAATTCAATTTTAGTTATGTTTTCTTGATATTTGAGAATGGAAATACTCCTATTAATTCATGAAGAAATGGAGAATTATCTTCATCAACAGTTGTCATGTCATATTCCAGTTTTTTTCAAATATGGGGAAAATTAAATTTCATAATTGACTAAAAAAATACCCATTTGTTTCTAGTCAGAAAGCAGAAAACACTTTAAGAAAATGATTAATATATTCTTTGTAGCTAGACCACCAGCAATAACATACATTTAATACTTTTTCTTTTAGACTATCAATTATTTTTAAATCTCTCTTTTTTTTCTAAAAGTAATTGATTTTAGTTGGGTCCTTGCAGCAAGTTGAGACCTTGTGAGTAATTTTGCACCAATGGAAACTTAATTCAAGTAAAAAAAAAAAAAAAAAAAAAAAACCACAAAAAACAAAGTGGTGAAAGGTTTGGAGGAAACTAAAAAGAGGTAAGTGAGATTTCAATAGTATTAAGATATACAGAAAGTTACGATTCTGCATTGAATGAAAGGGAAACTAGCATTGCCCATAATCACTGAGGAATAGGACTGCTATTGATCACAGATGCCAGGAAGCTGCATTTTTTTCTGATGTAGCATGAATTGCCTCCCTGCTGTCACTAGAATCAGAGTTTGCAGACCCATGTTGCTGAAGCTGCACAAGTGCCCATGATGACAGCTGCTATGTGGCACATATAGAGCTGTATAGCACAAGAATCCATATGCCTACATTTGCTCACCAACACTACTGCAATGTGGAGGCAATGCCTGAGCAGAAAAGAGAAAGGAAATGCTGTTTCTCTTTTACCCACCATCAAATTTCCTGCAAGTGTCTTATACTGGCAGAATCTGAAGTGAAAGTATTTTGGAAGAAATTCAGAAAACGTAGTTTACTAGTTACCAACCCCTTATTGTATAGAAAAGAACATAAAAGGTCAAGAATAAAGTATATATAAAGGAACAGCATTTATTTTTTTAGCATTTCTCAGAAAAGCGTCTCTTACTCATCTCTTAAAAAAGAGGACATTCTTGAATTATTTCATTGTTCTTTTTTCCTAGATTATTATACTAGAGGAGTTTATCTAGCAAACACCACACAGGGAAGCATCTTTCTTTCTTTCTTTCTTTCTTTTTTTGGTACTGGGGATTGAACTCAGGGGCACTCGACCACTGAGCCACATCCCCAGCCGTATTTTATGTCTTTTTATGTAGAGGCAGGGTCTCACTGAGTTGCTTAGCAAGCACCTCGCCCTTGCTGAGGCTGGTTTGAACTTGCAATTCTCCTGTCTCAGCCTCCCAAAGTGCAGGGATTACCACTGTGCCCACCATGCACCACCGTGCCCGGCTACATCTTTCTTTTGAATGTATAAATATTTGTCAGTCTTAATATTTAAACTGCCAAAAATATATTCTTAGATCATAAGGGTCTGTAGATTCTCATTAGACATCAATATGTTTTCTTTATTCTCATAATATATGAACCCTAGTTCAACCTATTATGACTCTTATATGATTCATTCAAATTCCTTAACAGGCTCAGCTCAAAACTCATAACCATTAAAAATGAGAAACAAAATTTAAAATATCCAACAGAGTTGTGGGCCAGTTCTACCTAAAAGACACATTTATACCTTGTGGGCAGTTTTTGGACGTCTCTATGGGCTCATGTTATATCTCTACCATTTTGCTGCTTTTTCATGGAGTCAATTTGAGATCTAACAGCTCTGAAATTCACCATGCCAGTAGAGCTAGGGTGTGTTTTGGCTTAGATCACATTTTCTTGTACAAACTGTTAGTATTCAAGATCAAACATGTCTTGTTTGGAGGTTTTTAAAAGAAGATTTTAAAAGAGTATTTCCTAATACTGCATCCATGGCAACTGTTCAAGAACATGAGTTTTTTTTTTTTTTTCCTTTTCTGTTGTTTGGGTTACATACCAGATACAGAAATATTGTAATAAAGGAGTTGTCGTGGCTCAACAAAATATGCATCCCAGAAAGGGCTGAGATGTGCTTGGATTAGGATATATTGCACACAGATGCCACTTCTTCTGGGTTTGCCTTTGAGAATTCCATTTTGACAGAGAAATTAAGTCATCATCTACCACAGAATGATCCAAAGAAAAATGAACATTGCATCTCCCAAATGCAGGCTGATGTAGGAAAGGTTGACAGAATAAATGAATCACCTCCCTGATATATTTTGCCACCTCAGCATAGATCATTAACCTAATGGATTATGTTTTGTAGTTGATGCATTTTTTTGTCTGTGTACTAAAATGACATATGGAACCTTCCCACTTTAATGGTCACTTAACCTTCACAGTGTGAAAGGCTTAAGTGAATTTAAACATTTGTATTAAAATTCATACCATCTATCTCAGACACTAAGTAGCTAAAGCTGCAGTTGGGTCCTTTATAAAAAGTAGCAACCATTGTTGGCTGGAGGGATAATATTAGAGACTTCTTTGCCTTAGATAGGAAGGCATTTTATTTTTTGGAGAAACTGGGAATTAGAAAAAGTTCTCTCTTAGGATCCTAAGTTTTCTCACTCATTATTCTTCTTTCAATATGAGTTATCCTAATCTTAGAAAAAGTTGTGATAAGAGGATTTATAACAATATAGTAAGAAAAATATAGATTATTTTTGCTTCTCAAAAAGTATTCTTATTTTTAAGATCATAATGGAATGTTAGTGTTTATTTGTAAAAAAATGAACAATTAGTATTAGCATTTAATATATTACAAAAATTATTTTGGAGAAAATGGGCAATTCTTTTATTAATTCAAGAAATACTCATTGAACATTTATTCTATGCCAGATATTTCTCTGTGTTTTGGGACTACAAATAATAGTAAGAGAAGTTCTATCATTCCCAAAGTTCACTGACAGGTGAAGGAAATCTATAGGCAAATCATTATACAGTAGATAACTTCTGCAAGAGCAAAGTGTAGAAAACAGAGAAGAATTCTTATAACATTGGCCTTATTCAGAATGAATCCAAAAGGAAACCTATGCTGAATAATAAATTATAAAGAAGGAGAGTCAGAAATGGTGAAATATATAAAGGAGGAACTTGCAGGCAGAAACTGTAAGTGCTGGTATAATCTGAGAACACGTTTCACATGACATTATTGGGCTACTTCTAGGCCCTATTCTAAATATGTGGCTGATGAATGAGAATCTTACCTGGGAAAAGAGAATATCAGGAAGAGTCTAAGTTGATGTTAGACTCTCCTAAGTCTCTTCCAGGACAGTAGATTTTATGAAAGATGATAATCACAAATGCAACCCAAGACCAAGATTACTTTTAAAGAGTCTATTCCATCCTACAGGTAGGATGATTCATGGATATGCTATGCAGAAGATCCCTAAAATCAAGTCATGTAGAGAACTGCTTACATAAGACCAACCTATTCCCAAGGTCCTTTGGAAATCCCGATACTGTCATCACCAATAGTGAGGAAGCTCCATAGCCTTCCTTTGAATTCATATGCTGTGTTTGCTTTGAGTTCTATATCTGCACTCTGACAAATGCAGGCTCACTGGCACAGCTCTTAAAGAACAAGTAAGCAGGTTACAGTCATCCCAGAACACTGCAAGTACTGAAATCATTACCTGGGTTGGTGAAGCCCAGTTCTGCCAAGAGAGAGCTTCAGTAAGACTTCCTAATGGACGTCAAAGTTCAGTTCAAGTCAGCATTTCTACCAGAAACTTGTATTTTTTAGGAACTCTTAACTCAAAAAAAAAAGTTTCAATGACTTGGCCAGAAATTTGTCTGCTTAACTCTAAGAGTTTGTTAATTTATCCCTAATGGTGGGATTTTAATAAAAAAAATAGGAAAATTGAGAAAGAAAAGTAAGGCATAATGATTTTCAACCAATTTCTCACTTGTTTCAATGCTACCATTTCAAAGAGAATGAAACTACTAATCAAGCAGGGAAGTTTATTTTTAAATATGCTTTCCAGTCATCAAGACTATGATGATTTCTGAGTGTGGCATGTACTTTAGTAACTCCATATCATTTTATTTCATTCTTTAAGCCTCTCAAATTTCTCTCTCTCTCTCTGAATCTTTTAGAAACTTATTATCCAATGCCTAATGCATAATTGAAATGGCCCTTTATACATTTGGCCTTCCCTGAGACCACTCACCTAGGAAGATTAAATGCACTTATGATGCCAGTTATTTTTATTACTTCTATTATAATTCTATCTTTGCATGTTTTTCTCTATTCTAGATTAAACTACTTTAATACTTATTGAACTCTCAACAGATTTATTCATTAGATATTTCTGGGATTCCTAAGAGGTGGATATAATTCATAGCCATTATACAGGTGACAAAACTGAGACACAGAAGGGATTTGCTCAAGATGAGTCTAGCTAGTCTAGTTGAGTTAGACTCAAGATGAGTCTAGCCAATTTCTAAATCCAAGAAGCCTGACTAAAGCAACTGTCTTAAGCACTGTTTTAGTCAGCTTTGTGCTGCTGTTAACAAAATACCTGACAAGAACAACTTATAGGGGGAAAAGTTTATTTTGGCTCTTGATTTCAGAACTTTCAGTCTATAGACAGCTGACCTTTTTTTTCTGGGTCCAAGATGAGACAGCACATCATGGCTGAAGGGCAAGGTGGAGGAAAGCTGCTTCCTTCATGGTGGCCAGGAAAGGGGGTGAGAGGAGGAAGGGGTTGCTGGGAAGAATAGACATTCCAGGGTATGCCCCCAGGGATGCTCCACCTTCCCACAGTTACTAGCCTACCCTGTCAGTTCCTTTAGACTAGGATGGACTGGTCAAATTATAGTCCAGTCAATTCACTTCTAAGCATTAACACAGGAGCTTTTGGAGGATGCCTCCTATCCAAATCATAACATTCTTCCCCTGGTCCCCATAAGTTTATGTTCTTCTCATAGTGAAAAATGTATTTAGTCTATCTCCAAGATTTCCAAAGTCTTCACTATTCCAACATTGCTCAAAAGTCCAAGTTCAAAGTCTGCTTTGAGACCTAAGGCAAACTCTCGGTTGTAAGCCACTGTAAAAATCAAAAGAAAGTTATATATATCCAACATACAATGGCATAGAGTATTCCCATTCCAAAACAGAGTAATAGGAGCATAGAAAGAAGGAATTGGACTGCAAAATGACCAAAACCCAGCTGGGCAAACAGGTGCCATTACTCCATGTGCAACATCAAGAGCACAGGGTGGTGAGATATTATTTCCAAAGGACTTGGGACGCACTTCCCTTTTGGCTTTGCTGGTCACACTGCACAATGGCTATATTTTAGCTTGCCTCTCTCTGAAGCCAACAGCTTTTCTTAGTAGACAGTCTACATTACTTTCATCTCTTAATTTCTGGAGTCTCACCTTCACAGCTTCACTCATCCCTCTCAGGGACATCCTGGAGAGATTCTGACCATGCTATTTTTTCTGGTGTCTTAGGCTTTCTTTTGGAATCTCAGTGGAAGCCTCTATGATCCCTTAATTTAAGCATCCTGCATTCCTGCAGAACCAGACCCACTTGCATGATGCCAAGGTCTTATGCCAATTTGTGCAACAGCTGAGTCCCTTGTAATCATGGCTATAGTGGCCTCTGCTGGGGTGGTTGAGTATTGTGAAACAACTCTCTAGGGTCTGTGCAAACAAGTAACTCCCATGGTCTCTTCTTAAAGGAATTTTCCCCTTTACACCATTGAACCTGCAGTGAGTGTGGTCTTGCAAATTTCTGAAATATTGTCAATCCACATTTCAGATTGTCTCTGTGCATAGTACCTAGCATCTCTTGGTGACTTTGATCTCTTTAAAAAGCTTTTCTTCCTTTCTCCAGTTTTATAGGCCCTTTTATGGTCAAACTGCAAGTTTTTAAAATCCATTAGCTCTGCTTTCTACTCCTGATTCTCACAGTAAACCTGAATAAAAGCTGCCAGCAATATCTGTGCCACCTCCCGAATGCTGCACTACCTTGAAATTTCCTCCACCAGATTATTAGTCTATCACCTTTAAATTTAAATTTAAATCCACACAAAGACTAAGGACATGGGAAAAATGTAGACAACTTCTTTGTTAGAGTGGAGGATGAATGGCCTCTAGTCAGATTTGCAGTTGAGTCCTCAATTCCCTCTGAAATCTCATGAGTATGGTCTTTCTGCATTCTGGTTTTCTGAGCTTCCATCAGAATTCCCCATTAAGCCCTGCTTACAACATTCTAAAGCTTCTTCAGCCTGCATCTCTAAACATTTCCAGATTCTTTCACAAACCAGTTGCAAGTCTTCTGAACCACATGGTCAGTTTAGTCATAGCAATGACCCCACTTCTTGGTACCAATTTCTGTGTTGGTCAGCTTTGAGCCACTGTGACCAAAATACCTGACGAGGACAATTTAGAGGAGGAAATGTTTGTTTTGGACTCACAGTTTCAGAAGTGTCAGTCTATGAAACTCCATTATTCTGGGCTGAAGATGAGGTAAAATATCATGGCTGAAGGGCAGATAGAGGAAGTCAGTTCCTTCAAGGTGGCCAGAAAGCAGAGAAAGGGGTTATGGCCTGTATTTTCAGGGCACACTCCCCAGTGATCTGCCTCCTCTAGTCATGCTCCATCTGCCCACAAATACCACCCAGTTAGTCCGTTCAAACTAGGATAGACTGATTAGGTTGTAGTTCTCACAATCCAATCACTTCACATCTGGATACTCCTGCAATAACACAGGAGCTTTTGAAGGGCACATATACAAACCATAACAGGAACTATGCTATAAATGACAGATTTTATATAAAAGAAAGCTTTACATAAGAACACAGAAAAAAAAGGCCAATGTTTTAGGTGTAATACAGCAAAAGATAAAACAATACACTTATGCTAAAATATAATCATGTATTCCTTCCTGTGGTTGCAACATGCAGCAACATTATTATCTAGCCATCTGTATAAATGACACTTAGAATGGGTTTTATGAACTTTTTTTTCTGTACTTGCATTTTTTCACATTGTTTGGAATTAGGTCACAAATATTTTTAATATGTCACAAAATAAAAGATAACTTTCTAAAAATTAATTTCTTGATAAAATATTTTCTGAGAGTTTCATTAAATCCAAAGCATCTTCATTTAAGAAAAGATCCTAATATGTGCCTTCCAAGACTTCAAATCTGATATTTTCTTCTCATATGCTAGACAGTTAATCTTCAGTTGTTTTTACTTGTACTGTTTTATGGCTTTTTAATGTATGTATTGTACACTATAGCTTTTTACTATATTTATGTGTGTTGTTTCTGAGAAATGGATTTATTCTATTTCATTTATTTTTAGTTTGTGCCTCTGGAAGAAATAAAACTCAGAAAAATGTGAGAGATATTAGAAGACATTTAAAGTGAATATGAATGTTAGTACTAAAAATTAGGGAAGATTAATGACTCAAAAATCTGTTTAATTCTATAGCAGAAGCATCTGCTTCATTTGAAAGAGGAAAATGTTCCTCTGTAAGTGGGAGCAACTTGTCAAATAATGTCACCTTGGTTATTGCCTGATGTTCTGCTTCCTGCTTTGGTTTTATCTTGACGTCTGGTGAAGTTTTTTCCATGGTGTTAGATTGTCATGGCTACGCTTACATTTAACAATTACCTTCAAGAAATACACATGAATTAAGAAATGGATTATATTAAGACAAATGTTGTGTCTCTTTAAAAATTTGCAAATGTAGTTATGTTTTTTGCCACACAAATAGCAGCAATAAGCTTTATTAAGGTAACTGAAGAAATATTTTATTATATATATATACTTTTATTATATATATTTTATTATATATTATATACTCATGTGTATATATTCATTTTTGTAAAGCATTGCAGACTTTCCGTAACTTGTACAAAGTCCATTTTTTAATCTTCCATGTAATGATGGAAAACTGCTAATGGTGAAATTATATTCAGAATATTCTGAACTAAGGTTTTTGTGTTTTAATTTTTTTATTCTACTAGTACTCATATTTATTCTCCAGTCTCTAATTTAATTATTTTATGCTTTACCATTATTGATGATGCAGATAATTTCTTTTCAGAAGAAATAAACACAGACAAAATATTTGGAGATAACATTAAAAAATCTGGAGGATATTATTTGGACAGGATGAGAAAAGTTTTGATTGAAATAAATATAAAATAGGATCTGATTTCAAACAGAGATACACTGAATGCATACAGTTTTGATTCCAGAATTCTGACACCAAAAAGGCCATATGTTTAAATTTAATGCTGAGTAAGACATAATAAGAAAGTGCTTTTATAGGACAAGATGAATGAATGTAATGTTTTGTCTATAGTGTGTCACTTGCAGTAAAGAAGTGAAAGACAATGCAGAAGAGCAGATTACTAATGTGCTATTGAATGTTACTACAAGAAAATCAAGGCATAATTGCAAAGTTTAAATTGCAAGTCAAATTTCTACATTATTTACATTTTAAAACTACCACATCCATTGTGTCTTAAGAACAATTAAAAGTGTTCTACAACACAAGTAAATACCCTTCTATTTTCTAAGTTTAAACTTTCATTATGTATTACTAATAGCTCTAGTCTCTTATTCCTTGCAATAATTTTTTTTTATTTTGCTATAAAACATATCATGTTACATGTTAAACTTTGGTTCCTCTCGAATGTATTCTTTCCTTCTTCTTTTTTGTATCATGTGAAGTTGACTAGCAATGTCAGGTTAAAGGCAATCACTCTGTGAACATTTATCCAAATGCCAATTCTGAATTGCTGCAGCTTACATTCATTTTTTACCAGACCTCCTGCACTAGAAAAGGTCACTCTTTTCTCTCCAGAATTGACAGTTTTTCTTCACATTTACTGGTCTCATAGGTGCTGATCACATGAGATGTGAATCAATTCTACATGCATCCTCTACTCTTTTTTTTTGATATCTGTTCAACTTTGAGAATTTTTGAGAATGCAGTTGGTACATTTTTGAGAATGCAGTTGGTACAGCATGTCAGAATTAATCTAGCATTCTATTCCTGGAGCAATGGTTCATTAATAGACACACACACAGATCACTTTTATCCATAGACCCTCATGCTTGTATCTTCAAGGTTCTTCTAAATCATTTCTTCTTGCCTTTGTTATGAAATTGTTAGTAAATTAGATAGGCATTAACATCTGTCTGTGAAACATATAGTCGTATAGTAAGATTTAAAATTCATAGCTCATGCTATTTTTCATATTTTTATTGCAAATATCTGTCATTCTTAACACCAAAAATAGGAATTTATCTTTTATTGGGATGGGTGACTCAGTGTTTAAGAGATAAGTATAATAGATGGATTGTAGTGAAAAAAAGGAGAAATTAATTTCTAAGGGGAAGCAGAGAAAAGTATTAGGTTTAAGTATAAAAAAATTCCTTTTCAATGCATAGATAAGTTTGAAATGGCTTGCAAAAGTACACAGTGAATCCTGCAAGCATTCTGGAATCCATTTATACAAATTATTCTGATAATACCTGGATTAAACTGGTTAACCACAACAATTGCAAAACAATCATATATTACCTCAGTGTATCCTTATTTCCCCATGTTAGATGTGTGATATAGACTAATAAAACTAGTTTCAAATATTAACTTGAAAAGGGCAGATCTTGTTTCTAATTATAGTTTTCAGTTTGCAATAGTCAACACTTGATACTCCCTTTCCTTTCCCTACCTCCCTCTTCCTTTCTTCCTTTTTTCTTTCTTTCCTTTCTTCCTTCTCTCTTATTTTTTTTTTTGGTTGTTTCTTCTTTCTTGTCCCTATGTCTGATGCCCACTCTACACTTCATCCCACAAACATGGGTAACCATTTTAATGTACTTACTGTGTGTTTATTACTTGTGTCCTTTCTCAAATGATTATTTTGCTTGCTGACATTCAGTATATGTAAATGGGATTGTATTGACATAGTATAGTTCCATTTTTAAAAATAATCAATATATTGCTAAGATCATTTCATGTTCTGGATTTTCTTCTTCTTGGTTTCTAACTACTTCATGATAGTCCATAGTCTCCAGCAGTGTTTACATATCTAGTCTCTATAAACAATTCTTCAGTGAATATCATAGTTTTCTACATTATTCTTGTGAAAATTTCCCTGGCTTGTGTACAGTATGAGCTTATTTGTGCATATCTTACGTAACTAAGTAAATCTAGACTGCATGATCTTATCAGTGTACTCTTCCCCAGCACTTCTCCATCCCCAACACATGGAATTATACAGCTATCTGAAAAGAATAAAATGATATGCCATTATGGCTTTAATATGTATTTTTTTGTTATAACTATAGGTATCTTCTACTTGTCAATATTTTGGGTTTTCTCTGTTGGAAAGTATCCAATGTGTCTTTTATTTTGTCATACAGGTATTTTTTTCTGCTTAATTTTCAGATTTCTTTTGTATATACTTTGCTTCTTAGTTGTGTTTTTAAAGTTTTATTTAAGCAATTCTTTTATTTCTTGGCATTATTAATTTTTCAAAATTTCCTCTGCTGAATATTTATTCTATATTTAGGTTTATGATCCAGTTAAATTTCCTATTTTTGTGTGCTCTTAGGTAGGGATTCAGTTTTATAGTCATCCATAAAGTGAGTTACTTTTCCCACACCAAATAATCCTTCCTTTTCTTCTAGATTTCTGGTGCATCCTATTCATAGAGTGTGTATCTATCTGTGAACTCTCCATTTTTTCCCAATTGCATTCATTTCCAATGACTTTTGAATCAGTCAGGTAGGCTACATTTTGTTGCCATAATAAACATCTTGAAAACATCAGTGGTTAGAACAACAGAGATTTATTTTTTTCACTCATGTTACAGATTCATTTTACGCCTGCAAGGTGCTCCAGTCATATTAGTTGCTCAGGAACCTCAGTCTTTGGAGAAATCTGCAACTTGTGCATTGTCATTCATAGGTCAGAGGGAAGTATAGACTAGAAAATTTGTGCTGATGATTAAATAAATGTGCATTCCAGAAGTGGCATGTTTAACTTTGGCTTAAGAGTTCATCATCCAAACAATGGTTTATAAGTAACATCCTTCTATTTGATCACAACACAGAAATTGATAAAATATTCAGTAAAAAGAACTGATGACTTCTATGCTTTAGTAGTAATATCTGAGTTTGTCTTTCCCTCTCATTTTCTTAAGGTTGACTCAGATATTTGAAGCTCAATTTATGTCACATGCATTTTATGGTAAATCTTTCAAAAGCACAAGTGAAGTGTTCAATGATATTGTTTGGAATTTGTAGATTAATTTAGGTTTATTTACTCAACCAACACAGTCTTTTTGTGATCCATCTCTATTGCTAGAGATAGCTATAGTCTTTTATATTCCATTGCATGTACCAATTACAATGCAATTATGATTCAACACTTGTTAAATATTCAATGGTTTATTTTCTGCTTGGAGCTACTATTTTTACTATTGCAATTAGCACTTTGACTTGCCTTTTGGTGTACACGTGCACAAAATTCTGTTAGAAATATATCTAAAAGTGCAATTGCTTCAAACCCAGTTTAGTCAACCAAAAATAGTTGTCTCCTTTTTAAAATTTTAAGAAGATAATCATGATTGATAGATTTGAGGCCAGAATTGTAGTTTTTGCCCAATCAATAAAAAATTAAGGGTGTTGATTATAAGGCATGCTGCCCATTTATCAGAGCCTGCAGAAGCTTACAACTCAATGAATAGGTCTAGGAATGGTGAGAAAACTGAGCTATTTTTTTCTACAAAACTGGCCATGGACTAATAACCTTTTCTTTTCTTGAATTCATTGTTCTAGTTAGTGATACAAACATCCAAACAGTCCCCAACCATAACTTAGGCTTTTTCAGTAGGATTCCCAGCCTCCAGTCGTCCTTAAAGTACATATTTTATAACTACCCAAATAATCTTTTATAGAATATTTCTAACATTCATATTTAATATGATTAAAACCCTTAAGTGGATATTTATGTACATCCAAGAGTCCAAATGTTCAATATAGGCATGTACGTCTTTCTGTAATATAACTCACAGTTTTTCTTCTTCTCATTTTGTCTAGTCATCTCTCAGATTCTAAACCAGATTTCCTTCTTCTCTTCTCTTTCTCCCACTGTAGTTGAACTGTACAATGTGATTCTACCTGCCATACAGTAATTTATTTATTTGTTTTCATATTTGTTTTAGGTTTATATGTTCAATTCCTTAATGGCTATGTTCTGTCCTATAATTTCTTATATCTCCAACACCTAGCACAGTGCATTAATAGAAGACCCTTGTTGAATTAATGAATTAAATCTGGAACTATCGCTTGACTGATTTCTGTTATTCATCAACTAATCCAGCTGGTAATCAAAATATCTCAGTTATACATCCTCAATAATCTGTCTGTTCATCTTCATTCTCTCCTCTCCAAATACAGAGTTATACAGTCCTTTAAAAAAAAAAAAAAACCTCTTTTATTGTGCTTACTTGTTTCCAAATATCTCTAGGTTGCTCTCCAAAATGGTCTTTGTACCTATAGTTTTACCTTTAACTCCCTCTGCCTTCAATTCTAATTCATCACTTACACAACTCCTAATGTAATTGTTCTAAATTCAAAATAGTTATTTTCAATAACTGGCTCACTTGCTATTGGGTGCTATTTGCTGTTCTATTAAATTCTTCTTCAGTCACAATGTAATCTTATGTTTATCCAAATTCCTGTCATTATTTTATACCTCTCTGTCTATGTTCAATAGTCTTTTCTTCATCTGTGTACTGCTCTCATTTACCACCTCCTAAATTTTAAGGTTCTTTTCATGCTCTAGCCATATTTTATCATAGCAATCAAACACTTTTTGCCCTTATTATTTTATAAATCTACACAAACTACTTTAAATGTTTCAAAGAAGTCAAATAGTATTTGTTTTTGTATTATATTTCTCCATATAATTAGCATTCAACAAACCATTTAATAAATTTATGAATGCATGCAAGAATAAAAGATAAACTATATTAATGATTCTCACAAATCCTATAAGGATCACTTTCACAGCCTTAGAGCTTCTGTGATTTAATCAAAGTCACTCTCATTCTTGAGACCATTTGAAATTTTTGGAAATGTTGGGGTGTTTATCCACTTAGATTAAAATATTGTGATGTTATTCTGAGTAGAAGAAAGGTTTGAGGAAAGAATTGGTATAATGATTCTATACCATAGCACCATAGAATGAAAACCTGTTAGGTAGCTAGTGCCAGCAGTTCTTCCTGTAAGGCAATTGTAAGTTAACATACAGGCAAATCTGAAATTTTACATTTAGTGCCAATGTACATATAAAAACAGTGTGATCTGTATATGTACACACAGACATAAATGCGTTAGATTACACAAAATGTAGTTGGAAACATAAGCATTCTTACAATACATTTTAAATGAGTTTAATAACTTGACCCTAAAGTCAGGTGTTTTAGCAGCATTGCAGATATTTGCATTAGGAAAATATGTTGTAAACAAACTGTTAAATATAGCTTCTTCCAAAGGACACAAGATCCTAAAGACCCATTTATTTACACATTGCTTAGCAACATAGTCATAACATTTATAAAATTTAGAAACAGAGAATGCAAAAGATATAGCTCTATAATTGTTTCCATGTCCTGCTGTGAAATATGGAGACAATTTTTATATTACATGCAATGAGAAACTTCTTTAAAAATACAGTCTAAGCAAGCCATTAGTACATAATTTTTGAAAAACAGCATATTTTTGAATAGTTTTGAGAATTTCCTGCACTCTCTATTATATAGCCGAAATCCAGGAAGACAGAATTAGAATTTAAAGTTCCTTTGACAGATTGAGGAATAGTTAGTAGCAATACTTTGTTTTACCTTCATTCTGCAACGTAGAGTTGATCTGACTGCTAAAAACATAGCAAAGAAATTTAATTTATATTTGAGCAAGAGTAATTTGTATCAAGCATAATAAAGTCTTCCTGGTTCAAAGAAAAGTTAGACATGAAAGTAGAGTTTGATGAAAGCTGTATTTTCCCATTCACTAAAAATAATTAAATATGTGTAAGCCATGATTTGGACCTAAAAATTAAGATACAGATAATGGAGTAAAATTGATGACCAATACTGAGTGACTTTTTATTCATTCTCCTGCTTTACATATCATTTTCTACATAATAAAAAATTAACTTTAAGTCAATAAGTGAATCTGATTATATCTATAGGCAATGTTCAGTGAAATGATTTATGTGAAATCTGTGTACTACCCACATGATAGTGACTAAACAAAATATTTTCTCTTGGAAAGTTTGAATGTGAAGCACAGTATTATTGGTGTTAGTGGCAGAAGTTTTGTGTGTGTGTGTGTGTATGTGTATATGTATATAGGCAATTAGAAATATCTTTCTAGGGAAATCCTATAGTAAAACATTTAGCATTATTTAAAGAGAGGTCAGTTCTTTCTTAAAAGTCTCATTTTGCTTTAACTGCTAAGAAGTAATTTCTGCTGGAGAAGAGTGCCTTTGTTTAGAGTGAGTACTGGCTATATCCTGCATGTTAGAAAGAACAACCATGTGATGGGGTGGAAACTTTGGGTCATGCAGTACTGGCGGATCTAGAGGCTGAATTTGTCCACGCAGGCAATTGACCAGTGAACAAATCATGACAACGCAACCGTTTCCCATTGAAATTCTGGACAGAAGTGAGGCCATACTGAGCATAGTTCCCACAAAGGTTGGATTTTGGCTATTTCAGGGTAGACATAAAGGATTATTTGAATTTTAGGATAGAACATTATTTAGAAAGAAGGAATATAGATATGAAGAGGAAAATTTACCCTTTAACCTGTACATAGTCATGAGGCACTCAAAGTCCTAGCTACTTACATGACATCACAAGATTATGTCATTTTTGTCCATTTTATACCTGAAATTAAAACAGAAAAAAATTTAATCACCACTAGCATTGTTCATGTAAGTTAGTGGGCAGTGGAAAATTAATGAATATAAAGTGATATTGCTAGAATTTCGTCTTCTACAGCCTATTGTGAAATTAAGTCAGCTTACTCACGTAAAGGGTGAGTACCATCCAGAAAATGGAATATAATGTTTTTATAATTAAATAGGTCTATCAAACATCAGGTGTCACTTTAAATAGTGGTCTGAATGAAGTGCCACAGATGTCTCTCACACAGGATAACACATGATATCCACATTCCAAGAAACATGACCAATATGTCAGTCTAGGGAAATCTTGTGGGGTTCTTGTTTCATTCACCAAAGCAACTTGGTGGTCAACCTATCCTGATAGAATAGATCAGCAAGATGCTCTCTGGGATAATAAAGGTATCTAGAATGAATGATGATAGAGCATGAAAATTGTTTAGATCTAAAGCAAAGCAGTAAAGATATACTATTATTTCTGCTATAGTAGAGCAAAATGCTTCTCATTGTTTATGCCAAGGGGTGTGAAGAATGAATTCTAGCTCTCTAGCTGATGAGCAAATACTGGGTGTATTGTTTTATTCCATTAAAGTTTAGAACCTACACTGCATCACCAACTGATTTTATTTTCTATAATGTATAGGCATTTTCTATAACCCTTCTAGATTTTACATTGGCTAAAAAGAGTTTTATATTGACCTAGCATCTATTAACTCCATAATAGTGACATTGATAATTGCAATGTTTCAGAGATAAAGTACTGCTTTAAGTTAACTATCTTGGCAGGAAGACGAGAGCTGTTCTAAAGATTAACACTGACCCTTTTCACTATCACAGCCTTGACTCTATGGGTTAAGGAACCAATGGGAAGAGTGTATAAGTTTATCCACTTGGACTACATATTTTATGGACCTACCTAGAAGTACTCTGACCAAAACACCACCTATCACTGGATGTACTTAAATATGATGCCATTTTCATATCTCTGGAGATAATCATAAGCTCAAAAGCCGGGATGTAGTATATTCCTTTATGCAGTTATCATAGTAAATAGGTGAAGACCATGCTATGGTTCTTCTGAAAATTAAGTGATCACTAATTAGAGCTCACTAAATAAAATAGTCTCATCTTTTTAACTGGATAGCCTGTCTAATGGTGCCTCCTTTGATTCCTCAAAGTGCTTTAGTTTGGATTATATTATTAGTCTTATTCAAATATATCTGGCCTATCCTTCAGGCAAGAATCTGTGACTTGGTTTAGATGTGATGAATCAATAACATATTGTGAATCACCATTACAGTCAGGATGCAATCCAAAATACCTAAAATGTTTCTGCTTTGGCACCTTAGTTGCATTTAAGAGGGCAAGTATTCATTTAATTTATAGAGAATCTGACCAATTAGCCATTGCCATGTATCTCTGTTGAGTTAAAACAAAAACAAAAATAGAAACACTCTGATTACCAGTCTATCACTTCTTGTTGTGATCGAGTTCACCTTGCTTTAGATTCAAAGTCATGTTCTTTGGTTTCTAGTGACCTGAGCACAGGAAATTTAATTCCATTGTAACATCCTGTTACGACTCAGCTGCTACCATTCTTTGCAAGGGTAACAATCCCTTTTCCTGAACAATGAATTTCTGACTGCATTGGTAGTGTTGGTGTGCGTGAACTCTAAGTCTTTCTGGAGAATGTGGTATCCATGGCTTATCACTACAATATTTCTGTTTACATAAGCCTGACGGAATTTTCCTCTATAGGATATGCCTCATTATTTCTGAGCCATCACTGATGCCACCTATCAGTTAACCAATTTAGAACATTATTAACACCACTTCTAGATGTTTGAGCCAATCCACTAAACCCTGAATTCCCAGTAAGAACACACATGTTAAAGAGTTTGACTCATCTAAGACTTACTTTTTAAAGGCAAACATTGCTAAAGGAGAAAAGTATGCAATACATGGAAATAGTCTATATTCAATATAGATTATGATCTTATCTGCTTTTAACAAGAACTTACTTTGCTAATTGTTTTACCCAGACTATAGATTTATCATTACAATAACCCTATGAGGGAGGTGCTATTATTATTTCCCTTCAAAGATGAGAAAATTGAGCAAAACAAATGGTTACTTGTTTACTGATATAGCATCCATATTGAAAATGTAAAAGCAACAGACATTTTTTTAGATGGTGTTAGAGGGCAATAAAATTTATTTAATTCTCTAAATATAACCAAAAAATAACAGCAAACAAATTCTCAAATAGAGAAACAAAAAAGATAAGTATAAACATATATTTATGTCACACCAGAGTGTCCTGGAAACAGGAGACTGAAATCACTAGTTAGAAGCAACAGAACTTTGAACAATCTAAAGGAGAAATTAGAAATGGCTAATTCTAACTTTAGTCATTTATCTTCAAGAATATAATCTATATTTTATAAATTTATTTAAAAAATTTTTTACTTCACCTTTACCCAACTTTATGGAATTTTATTTTAACATTTGATGGTAAACCAAATGGAGAAAAATAATTTAAAAAAGGAAGAATTTTACCACAATAAATCATAACTTGCGGATTATCTGCAAAATGATTGGGCTTGTCAGAAAACTACAAATGACTTACAAATTACTGAGTGTGATCTCCAAACAAGATCACATAGTAAGTTTATGATTCTACATACTAACATCACTTATATATATGGTGGAATAAATATAAAAAGATATAATCCAAAAGTGAAGATATAAAAAATATAATACAGAAATTACCAGAATTTAAAGTAATTATGTATTCCATAGTACACAGTTGTGGCTAGAAAGTAGGTACACACCTCTCCTTGTGTTGAAGTATTAACCTATGATTAGTTTTTGAATTGAAGTTTATCAACTCTTATTCAAGGTAAAAGTAAAGGTTGAGGTTTTCCTCTTGATTCTCCCTTTTTTCACTGGCTTGATATAGATAAGCTCCATAAACTTGAAAGTTATATATTGAGAGGAATAGAACCATTAGAGGGAAGGATTCTAAATTTCTGTATCAACACTTAGGCTAGAACTGATAAAGAACATTTGTTTAGTAATCAATATGTACAAAACTAAATTTATATGATCTTCAAACAATTCCATATTAGTAGAATTACTCTAGTATATCTTATTAAATACACGACTTCTCAATCTGCAGTTCATCAATATTATTTATTCATTCATTTTTTATTTGTATTTGTTAGATATTACTTTCCATGGAAATTAGATAAAATATAAAATTAAACAAGCATGTTTTTTCAGATAGATTTAAGTTTATTGGAAGAAAATAGAAAGACTATATGAACAAGTAATTTGTTAAAGAATACTAATTAGTAGAATTAGGGCTACATTATAATTATAACATTATAATTGTTAATATTATAAGACCCATATCAAGAAGTAAGACTGGGAATAAGAACTAGAGTTTGAAAAAAGAATAATGGATGGAGCTAGGGATCATTATGTTAAGTGATACGCCAGGCACAGAAATATAAGTTTCATATGATCTCAGTTAGAAGTGGAATATAAAAAGGTCAATCTCATAGAAATTGAGAAGAGAATGCTGGTACCAGAGGCTGGACAGTGTAGAGGGTAAGGAAGGTTGGAGAAAGGTTGAACAAAGCGTACTAAGTTACAGTTAGACAGGAGTAATAAGTCCTTACATGCTGTGGCACAGTATGGTGACTACAGATAATGATAATGTACTTCACATTTTAAAAACCTGGAAGAAAGGCCTGTGAGTGTTTTCACCATGACAAAATATGCATAATTGAGGAAATAGAGATTTTCACCCTGATGTAAACACTACATGAAGCACACATATATTGAAACTTCTCATGGTACCCCATAAACATGTACACTTTGTTTTCATATACAGATTAATAAACTAAACTAAAAAAAAAAAAGAAGAAGAAATGAGTCAGCTAAGTAGACGCCTAATGAAATTTTCTCATAAAGAACTAATAATGGGTGATGCAGCCCTGTGGAAATTATAGACTTCATGCATTTGAGAAATAAAAAGAGAATTGGCATGCAAACTAAACAGAAATTGGAAAGAAATAAAACTGAAAAGAGAAGTAAAATCTAGAAATAAAGATCCTTAAAAGTTTAGAGAGAGAATTTGAATTTTCTCTAAGTGCAATAGAATGTCATTTGAAGGGAATTATTACAACCAATTTATTTTTGTAAATTATCCCACTGTTGTTGTGTGGAAATGGATCATGTTTAAAAGAGTGGAAAGAGTAAACCAGTTAGGAGGCCATTGCTGCACAATGACATGAAGAGATGATATTTGATTAGGGGATGGCTTGTAAAGAAATTGAGGAGTGAAATGTGTTGCAGTTGCATTTTTGCAATTAGAAACTCCATGTGACTTGTTAAGAATTGAAATGTGAGGGAAGAAGGAAAAGGATCGATCAAAATGACCACTCTCACATGGCTTGATAACCTGGGAATTCAACAATTACATTTATTAATATGAAGAAACTGTTATGAAAACAGGTGTGGAAAGGCAGAATATTCAATAATGAGGTTTGGGGTATGATAAACTTGAGTCATCCACTACTATCCAAGTAAAGCTCTTGTACAGTTATTGGATGTAATCATGACAAAATTTTGTTCAGCAGAAGATGAATATACCTATTACTCCAACAATCAGTCTTACTGAACTGTAAGCTACATGGAGACACCTCTCATCATAATAGTTGTTACTTCTAGCATCTGTGCTGTCACATAGGTGGTACTAAATCACAAATTTCAGAGTGAATGAATGCTAAGAAAATGGGGCAATATTACTCTTCATTTATAAATATGGTAACCTACCTACACATTCTTTGTAATCAGGGGACTACAGTGATACATTATAGAAATGCTTACATTCATCACCCAATTTGCTGCTCACAAATGAGTAAAGCTCAGTAATTTGTGAAACACACAGGTTTCTACCTTTTTAACACAGAAATGAGAATAGTGCTTTGGGTTCTTGGATGGCAATGTGAGACTTTCCATGGACCCACTCTCCAAAAAAACTAGCAAAGCTGGTGAAAATGATTAAAAACAAAACAAAACAAAACAAAAAAAAACAACCTGTACCTTAAGAAAATTTCCCCAAGACATACAGAAAATAAAGAAAAAATATTTTAAACAAAATAAAATTTTCTATAGCATTTAAATAAAAATCTACCTCCTCCTTTTATCTTTAACTTGTTGGAAGCTCCACTTTGAGAGGGTACAGATAAAAATATGGGGCTTCCATTCCTTTCATCTCCCATTAAGGCTCACCACACTTCACTGGAGGACCTTGCCACTAGCATTTATCATGTTCTCCAACTTTAAGTTGAAAAAGTTAAATTCTCAAGGTTGTGCAGAAGGTAGGCTCTCAACCTACTCCTCATCTTCCACTAGGATGGCAGTCTGAGAATACTTGGGCCCTGATTATGTCCTGACCGGTTCAAAGGGCAGAAATTCTACTTAGGATAGCCAGGTAAAACAAACCACAAGCTCTTTCCACATCAAGTATCCAGAGTAATGGATCAGTATTTTCATAGAAAGTGAGATAATTCATAAGGAAAGATAGTTCTTGGAGCTCTCCCCAAAGGAATTGATGCTATTTGAAACAAGTGTCAAATAAACTCTTGAAAGTTTGTACTAGAAGTTCAAGCCCAAGTGTGTTCTCAAAAATAATAGCCCTTCTTCATTAAGAACAAGTAAAACCACAGGCTAGATAGTTCAACAGAGAAAAAGGAAATGAAATAGCTAAGAAGAGCTCTCCAGGGGTCAAAACAAACCTCAGACTGGTCTCAAAACCCACCTCTGCCTAAGTTAATTGAGTCAGACTGCTGAGAAATTTATGAACACAGGGCATTGTTGAAAATAATAGCAACCAGCCAGGAATTAGTAAAGTCTAACTTCTAGGTATAATACTAAATGATTAAGACAGCTTAACACAGAGAACAAGGAAAGAGATTCAATGACAGCCCTGCCACTACTGCCATCAGAATGATTGTACACATGCCCAAGGATGTGCTCTCTGAGGAGTGACACCAAAAGCTTCATGGGGTGTGTGTGTGGCAGAGGAAGGGGCCTTCAGATAAAGGGCATGCAAGCAAGCAAGCAAACAACAATATGAGCCACAGAAAGGAGAGGGAAATCAGTACCCAGAATTGCTACCCTATATTACCTGAATTGTACAGTTTTCAATAAAAAAATTATGAGACATGCAGAAAAAGAAAAGTGTGACTCAAAGACAGAAACAATCAGCATAAGAACAACAGCAACAAACCTGGCTACAGAATGCACAAGAGGGACCAGATGTCAAATTTAAACAAGCAAGAGTTCACAATAAGCAATATAAATATGTTCCCATAATGAATGGATACCATGCCTAAAGAAATAAAGATACAAGGACAATGTTTTGTTGGATGGAGAATATCAATAACAGGCTAGAAATTATTTTTTAAAATAACCAAATTGAAATTGAATTGAAATGTGCAATAAATAAAATTTAAAAGTTCTTAGGTAGGATAAATAGTAGATTTGAATCAGAAGAGAAAGAATAAGTGAACTTGAAGATAGATTGATAGAGATCATATAATACAAAGAACAGAGGGCAAATAGAACAGCCCCTGAGATACCCATGTCAAGAGGTGAGAACTGGTGAGATATACCATGTGATATGTCTCTCCAGAAATCCCCATAAAAGTCTCGTGCCTGGAACCCAAAGCAAGGTGAAAAATTTTTTTTAAAGGACAACAATCCCCATTTCCCAACTTGCCAGCTTGTTGCCAGTAAAAGCTCATTTTTCCCTGTCGCCCTGTCTCTCTAATGTTTGGCTTCATTGGGCAGCAAGGAAGCCAGAAATTTCATAGCTACAAGATGACAGTCAAACTGCTGAAAACACTGTCAACTGAGTAACTTCCATTTAGCAAAATTCTTTCCAAAATCAGGCCAAAATAAAGACATTTCCAGATAACTAAAACTGGGAGAATTTATAGCTAGCAGATTTGCTTGAAAATTACTAAAGGAAAACAAGACAACCCATGCAAAAATTCAGATTCACTTAAAAAGCAGAGCATCAGTGTAGGTAATTATGTAATTATAAAAGACAATATAAATATATATTTCTTCTTTTCTCTCATCTGAATTTAAAATCAGTTGCATAAAACAATGTGTAAACACTTTGTTGGGTGCATAACATGTAGAAATATTTTCACAATAATGGAACTAGTGCATGTGTGGGAGCAAAGTATTGGAGTAGGAAAATGGCACCACATGAGAACTTGAATCCATAGAAATAATACAAAAACAGAAAAGTCTATGTCCATTTTTCCATTTCTATAATAGAATACCACAGACTGGGTAAATTATAAAGAAACTGATTTTATTTAGGTCACAGTTCTAGAGGCTAAGAAGTGCAAGGGCACAGAACCAGCATCTGCTCATCAACTGGGGAGGACTTTATTGCTGTTTCATAACATGGTGGAAGGGCAAGTTGGTGAGAGCAAGATAGGATGAAGGATAAGTCACTCTTGTAAGAACCAACTCACTGTCACAAGCAATCATTAATGGGAGTTATGAGGGTGGACTTTCTGTTAGGCCCCACTTCCTAATACTGCTACACTGGGAAATAAGTTTCCAACATAAGGACCCTTTGGGGACATGTAAAACCATAGCATTCAGCCCCTGAATCCCAAAATCCCTTCTCAGAATGCAAAATATATGCAATGTATCCCTGAGTCCCATAATTCTTACTTTGTTCCAATCCAAAGTTCAAAGGGCTATTTGAATCAAATATGGATAGGACTCAGGACATGATAGGAAGATATTCAATTCTGGTTAAAATTTAAATATTGGTAAATGAAATATGATTTCAACTTTTTCTTTATCTGTCATATCCATCATCTATCTTATTCTCTACATATCCACCCACTTTCATATTAATCAGTCCATCTACTTTCACATTTTTAAAATTATAAAGATACTTATCAATTTCTTGACTTAATATTGGTGATATCCTAATTTTTAAATGTGTTCTTTTAATATTTTTCTTCATTACTTTCTAATTACCTGTACTGTAATGTGTTTTTATAATTTATAAAATGAAGTCATCCTAAAATAAAATAATTATAGTATCATTTTTACTGATAGTATGAGGGTAACTTCTATATGGAAACTGGGTTAGGCTGCTTGGTTAAATACCAGTCTAGATGTTTCTGTGAAGGTATTTAAAGATGAGATTAACTTTTCAATAAGCAAACTGTGTGTAAGTAGATTACCTCCATAATGCGCATGGACTTCATACAATGAGCTGAAGGCTTGAGGAGGAAAGAATTCTGCCTTCATATTACCTTTGGATCCCAGGCTACAATACCAACTCCTGCTGGAATTACTTGCCTGCCACCTTTCCCTGCAGATTTCATGCTTCCATCTACACAATTCTTTTAATGATTGACTCTCATAATTTTAAAGAATTTTAAGAAGATGATAATATGTTGAAAGGCATTCGGATTCATTCATTAAGATCATTATCTACCTCTCTTGTGCTCTTTCTTCTCAGTCTTTAATATAAAAAGCATTTGTATGTAAAGATACATCTAATATTACTCTGTATGTGTGTGTGATCTAATGTATGTAATAAGAGAAGCTTGACTAATATACTTTGCTCTAAAGTATCTCCCTCCTCATGAAAACTGACTTTTATTAGATTATTCTAAAGATCAAATACATCTCAGGGAAGAAAATCTTTTACTAATGCATTAAGAAATCTGAAATACAGAATGTCAAAACAAGTACTCTGATGATTTTAGGAATTTATGAATAGTAAATGTGAAAGAAAAATGGTTCAAAGAAGAGGATATGGAAAAGCATCACTAAAAGTCAGAAAACCATCTTTTTTTGTCTTTTAATCTAGCTATAGTTTATGAGGATAATTTGCTCATTCAAATAAAGAATTTCTATATATTAGAGTTTAAATATTAATTAAAATGTTTTATTTAAAACTTATTTTCATTTCTATAGATATTTTTTCTTATTAAATGACAGAAAATTGTATTATGGATCCTGAGGAGAACAAATGATATTTCCAGAGTTTTATCACATCTACCTAAGACCTTTGCATTTTCTGTTTTTCATAGCTACTCTGATCATCTGTAGGTTGTATCTATTGTACATATGAATTTATTGAAAGATGCCTGAAGTATGTAAAACTAATCCTTTGTTCTAGTGGTTTAGGGAATTGTGCTGACAGTAAAAGATTTAAAAGGTAATTTTAAATAGAATACACTTGAAAATGCTTTGTTATTATAAAACATTGTGCATACTTGATCTCAGGGACATATTTTAAAGAATTCAAAAAAGATGAAACTATGTTGAAAAGGCATTCTGAAGTCTTAAATAGATAGTTAAATACATTTGAGGGTTGATAACATTTTAGTTTGAAAATGCACTTTCCCAAAGTTTGATCAAACAATTTAAATCTATAAACCTTTTTCCTTAGGTGTTTAGGTATTATGTTTCTGTGTATATTGTATGAGTCTGAAACACACATGTACACACATGTGCTTGTCAGTCTTTCTCATCTTTCATGGATAGAAACAAATGTAAAATGTGTATTAGCACAATTTTAAAAACTGAATATAACTTACATGTGTTTTCATTTTACCTGCCTGGTTTTATCTAAAGCATTTCTACTTTGAAAAACAAAACAAGTTCAGTGCTTGAGAGTAGTTTTGTTAATCAGGGCCAAACTGGGGAAGCAGAACCACTATGAATAAAGATATAAGGAATTTTATTAGCACTCTATTGCTATATTATCAGTCAAACCTCAAACTTACTGACATGAAACACCAATACATTACGTTATTCATGAGATGCATTTGTGTAGGAGTCGGTGAAGACTTCCTCTCTAATCCATGTGGTATCATTTATGGTGCATTTGGAGATAAATTGTCTTTCTGGATAATTTATCTACTTGGTTGACAAATCGGTGCTGGCATTCATGTGGAAGACTAACTGGAATTGTGGGGAAGAAGCTTAAGTTTCTCTTCTTGTGATGTGTGCATATCATGTTTGGGCTTCCAAACTTGGATCAAAGAATAAACATCAAAAGGGCACAAAGCAGAAGTCCGTAGCCTTTGAATAATCTAATATAAACAATCACCAAGCATGACCTTTCTAATACTATGCTATCAGAGCAGTCATGAAAGTCTTCATCTACCCATATTCAAAAGGAGTGGGTGTGGATATTACCACTTTAAAAGAGGTCTATCAATGTCACATTATAAGCAGAAGCTATGAGATGGGAGATGAGACTGAGGTCATTTTTTTAACATAGTCATTTTCAGTTGGCTTTAAGGGCACAACAGTTAATGTTGTTCCTACATGTAAAATACATGTATACCCAAGATGTGTCTCATGAGGTCATCAGCTCAAAGGCTGGACTCACTAAGTCAGGTCCAGGTACAGCAGGTACATTTCTTGTGACACATCTCGTAAAATATTATTCTATATCTAAAGGGCTGTGAACAAATGACACTAACTTAATAAGAATAAGATGTATTCTCCCATATATCCAATATATTACAGTAGATAGGTGCACAATAGATACATACATAAAAGGGAAAGACAAGAGATGAATAGCAATGCCTGGTCCATAGCAATTCTGAAATCCAACATGGCTTATACTGCTGTTATGAGAGTTGTGTCTGTCTGTTGGCTCTAACTTCAGGGTTCTTGATTTATCCCCTGAGTCATTCCACCTTTTAAATACTAGAGTCTGTTTTGTTACTGAGTGTTCTTTTTCAGAACTCATTTTTCCTGTTCTTAAACATTGGAATGTAAGAAGATTTTTTATTTTCATTCATTTTCTCTATATTCTTTTTTTCAAGCTAGTAACAATTCTACCATTATAATTTTCTTAATCTTAAGAGCCTTCTGAATTCTACTAGGTTCATCCTATTAGGTGAAAGTCACACCCACAGATATTTAATATAAATATATGATGTAACCTTTATATTATCTTTTACGTGTCCTCCATGAAAAATTTTCTGTTGTCTTATTTTTCAACAGAGATGATCTTTAAGGAATGTACATAAGGTCTTTTGGAGCTCAAGAAGAGTACTAAAAGTCACCATAGATCTCTAAAAAGGATCTTAAAACATTCTCTGGCCCCAGATTTGATCTTTTCCTAGAAGTAATTTCTTAGTTTTGAGATTCGCTTGCTAACTTGGGAGGCTAAAAGTAAAAACTAAGTCTCAGTTTTATTGTATTTCACAACTTATTACTCAGTTCATCTCTTTCCTTTTACACTTTATGATAGGCAGTAAGAATGTAGTTGGCACTTTTAATGTTCTTCATGGAAAAGTATTCTGATAACAAAATCTCTATCATCAATTGTAGTTTAACAAACCAACCCAAACCTTAGTAACTTAATGGCAATCATCTGTTTTTCTCATGAGTCTTCAACTTGGGAGAGTTTAATATGTTGGCTGTTTACATGTATTTTCCATGTGGTGTCAGCTTGGTGACTCAGGACGGCTCTATAGGATCTTCTGTCAAGGGGGCTACACACATAGCTCCAATTAGTGCTGACTGCCAGCTGGGAGCTCAGCCACAGAAACAGGGTAGAAACCTTAGTTCCTCTCTCTCTCTCTGTGTTTCACAACTAGAGGTTTTAGTTTCATAATAGGGCAGGAAATTTCTCTAGGTAGTCCTATACTGACCCAATTCTCCCCCTCTGTTTTGCTTTTGCTTTCTATGCTTTTTATCTAAAGAAAAATCCTTGCCCATTCCAATGTCCTCAACTGTTTCATAGTTTCAGGGCTTATACTTAAGTCTTTAATTCATTTTGTGTTTACTTTCATATATGGTGAGAGACAGGGATCTATTTTCATTCTTCTGCATGTTAACAGCCAGCTCTCCCAGCACCATTTATTAGAGATTATTCTTTTCCCAATGCATATTTTTAGCACCTTGGTTAAAAATCAGTTGGCTGTCAATGTGTGGGTTTATTTCTAGGCTATTTATTCTGTTCTGTTGATACACAAGTCTATTTTTATGTCTATACTCTTTGATTATTACAGCTTTGTGTTCTATTTTGAAGTCAGGTATTATAATTATTCCTGCTTTGTTCCTTTTGCTTAAGATTGCTTTGGCTATTTGGGGAGGTGGTTTTTCACAAATTTTAATATTTTTCTAATTCTATAAAGAATTTCACCGGTAGTTTGATACAAATTACCATAAACATGTAGTTACTTTGGGTAGTATGAACAGTTTTAGAATATTCATTTTTCCAGTCTATGAACATAGAATGTTTTGGTGTTACTTTTGTCCTATTCAATTTCTTATGTCACTTTTTATTTACATTTTTGTTAGATCTTTTACCTCAGGTTAAATTTATTTTTAAGTTTTTTTGTAGCTATTGTAAATGGTTATCTATTTTATTTCTTTCCAGATTATTTGCTATTGGTGTATAGAAATGCTATTGGTTTTTATATGTTGATTTTGTATTCTGTAACATTGTTGAATTAGTTGTAAAATAGTCATTTTGGGTGGTGTCTTTGAGGTTTTTTTTTTTTTTTTACATGAAAGATCATCTTATCTGCAAATAGTGACAATTTGACTTTATTTTATTTGACTCTTTATTATCCAACTCGTATGTCTTAATTTATTTCTCTTGCTTGATTTCTCTATCCAGGACTACTAGTACTATGTTGAATAAAAATGTTGAAGGTGAGAAGCCTTGTCTTGTTCTAGACCTTAGAAAGCTTTCAGCTGTTTCCTATTCAGTAAAATGTCAATTGAAAACTTATTATATATGAAATTAATTGGTTGAGCTATGTCCCTTCTATACCTAATCTTTTCAGAATTTTATTATGAAAGGATGTTGAGTTTTACAAAATCCTTTTTCTGTGTCTAGTGAGATAATCATATGATTTTTGTCTTTCATTCTCTTGGTGTAGTGTATTGACTTGCATAGGTCTGATCATCCTTACTCTCCTAGGATGCATCCGTCTTGATTATGGTGTATAATCTTTTTGATGTAGTGTTGGTTTTGGTTGCTAGTATTTTTGTTTGTTTGTTTTTAGGATTTTTGTATCTATGTTCATGAAGGATATTAACTTGTAGATTTCTTCTTTTATTGTGTCCTCTATCTAGCTTTTGGTATCAGGGTAATGCTAGATTTATTGAATGGGTTTAGAAGAATTTCTTCCTTCCCAATTTTTTTGAATAATTTAAGGAAATGGTATCTTTCTTTTTTTGGTATAATTCAGTGTTGCCCCATTTGGTTCTGGGCTTTCATTAGATAATTTTGATTACTGATTCAATATTGTTATTTATTATTGGTCTATTCAGGTTTTTTGTTTCTTTATGATTCAATCTTGGTTCAGTATATGTGTCCAAAAGTTTATCCATTTCTTTTATGTTATAAAATTTGTTGCTTTATATTCACAAAAGTCTTTAATGGCTCTTTAAGTTTCTGTAGTGTCAATTACAATGTTTCTTTTTCATCTTTGGTCTTATTTATTCAGCCTTCTCTCTTTTCTTTGTTTCCTGGTTAGTATTGCTATGGGTTTGTCAACTTTCTCATGTTGAAAAGCCAATTTTTTAAAATCTTTTGCATTTTTATCTCTATTTTTTACTTTTGCTCTGATATTGATTATTTTTTCCATCTACCAATTTAGGATTTGATTTGTTCTTACTTTTCTATTTACTTGAGGTACAATGATAACTTGGTTATTTGAGATCTTTTTACCTTTTTGATGTAGGAATTGAGTACCATAAACATTCATTTTATTATTGCTTGTGCTGTATGTATCCCATAGGTTTTGTTACATTAGGTTTTCGTTATCATTTGTGACAAGAAATTTAAAATTTTTTTTCTTAATTTCTTCACTGATTCATTGGTTGCTCAGGATCCTGTTGTTAAATTTCTAGGTTTTAAAAAGTAGTTTTCAAACTTTTGTTGATTTCCAGTTTTATTGCATGTGGTCAGAAAATATACATATGATTAAAATTTTTCAAAAATTTATTGAAGTATTTTGTGTTCTACTTACTCTAAAGAATATTTCATATGCTGATTAACAATGTGTGTTCGGCAGCTGTTGGACGGAATGTTCTTTAGATGTCTGTTAGGCCCCTTTGGTCTAGAGGAAAATCAACTCTGCTGTTTCTTTGTTGATTGGTTAGGTGGATAACATATCCATTGCTGAAAAATGGAGTGTTAGAGTCCCCTCATTATTGCATTGGAGTGAATCTCTCTCTTTAGACTTATTAGGTATTCTAATATTGGGTGCATACATATTTATAATTGCTATATCCTCTCATTGAATTGACCCTTTATCATTATATAATGAACTTCCCTTTCTCTTTTTGTGGCTTCTTACAATCTATTTTATATAATGTAAGCATAGCTAATCCTGCTGTTTTGCATTCTATTTGCATGAAATGTTTTCCATCTCTTCCTTTTCAGTCTATGCATGTCTTTAAGGTGAAGCTTCTTGTAAGCAGGAGTTTGGTCTTGTTTTTCTATTGATTTATTTACTCCAAGTCTCTTAAACAGAGGACTGAATTCATTTACATTTAAGGTTATTATCTGTAGTCAAGGTAATACTAATGCAAATTTCTTACTGGCTTTCTTGATTTTTGTCATTTCTCTCTTTCTCCCTCTTTTATAGTCTTCTTTTGTGTTTAAGTGATTTTCTCTCTTAGTGTTATTAATTTTCTTGTTTATTGTTTTTGGTATTTTTATTATAGAGATTTTGCTTTGTGTTTACAATAGGGTTACAGAAACACCTTTGGATTTAAAAATCAATTTTGAATATATAGCAAATGAACTTTGATTCTATAAATAAGAAGTAAGCAAGAAAGAAGAAGCAGGAAAAAGGAGGAAGTATTCTAATTGTTTTGGGTTGTCTCCATACTAAAAGTGTAAAAAGGTATGCATCTTTTCTTTATAATTTTAAAGCATTTTGTATTTGTGTAGTTACTCTTACCAGTGAATTTCATATCTTACAATATTTTCTTATTACTCATTAACGCTTACTTGCTTCAGTTTGAAGAACTCCATATTGTACAGCATGTAAGACATGTTATATGTCATATATATTCATCACATATAGGTGGTGAATTTAGATTTTGTTTGTGTAGAAATATCTTTATCTGTCTTTCATTTGTACAGGATTGCTTGGCTGGGTACAGTATGCTTGGTTGGTAGTTTTGTTTCTTTAGTGCTTTAAATATATCATCCCACTTCCTGTTGGCCTGTAAAGTTTCTACTGAGAAGTCTACTCAGGCAAATTGAAACATCCTTCTGTGCTGTTTCTTTTCTCTTGCTGTTTTCAGAACCATTTGTTTGTCTTTGCCTTTGAGAACTTGACATTAATCTATCTTGGGGTGGGCTTGGTTGAATTGAATCTTTCTGGTGACTTTGACCTTCCTGTACCTGGATCTTTTTATCCTTTTCGAGGTTTGGGAAGTTTTCTGGTGCTCTTTGCTTAAAATTTCTGCCTCTTTGGAATCCAGTTGCTCTTGAACATTACTCCCTTAATGATATCCTAAAGTTTCTATAAGCTTTATTTTCTCCTTTCATTCTTCTTTATTTTTTCCACCGATGATGTATTTTCAGATTACCTGTCTTTGATCTCCCTGATTCTGTCTTCTGTTTTTTTGTTTTTTGATTCTGTTATTGATGCCATGTATTGTATTTTTTCATTTCATTTATTATTTTTTAAAGATCTAGGATTTCTGTTTGATTACTAAAAATTGTTTCAATATTTCTTATGTTTTCTTGATAAAAATTGAATCATTTTGTGTTTTCTTAATGTTTATTGAATTTCCATAAAAATCTATTTTTAATTCTCTGTATAAGAAGTTGTACATAGCCATCAATTTATGGTCAGTTTCTGATACTTCATTTTCTGTCTTTGGTATTGTCTTGGTTCCTTGAAAGTTCTTGGTGCTTTTTGGTGTACTATGGTGTCTACACATTGAAGGATTAGGTATTTATTCCTGTCTTTGCAAGCTGACTTTATTTAGGCTTCCTTTTCACTTGCTCCCATCCTGTAGTCTCTGCTGCCATTAAAGCACTAGATGGAGACCTAACTTCAGGTTTGCACAGATCTGTAGTTGGTTCATTATCTCTGTTGAGGGCACCTCAATCTCATGTTTCATTGCAAATATACAGTTAGTGTGTTGTTCCAAATGGGCCTAAAGAGGGTAGTCCATGCTTGCTATGTTGGTAAGTGTTAATCTTGGGCTTAAGTTGGCCCAGATCCCTTGTCCAAAGTCAACAGTCTGTGTTCCAGTCCCATGAGGTTCTGTACAGTGATGGTCCTACCTGTGGTAGGTCTGATCCTATGCTCCAAAACAGCACCACTTTCTTATATCATTCTTCTTCCCTCAAGTGCATAATTGCTTTCTCTCTGTTGTGCTGCTTGAGGTTGGGGAAGAATATGCTAGGCAGTCCCAAGGCTACTGTGGCCACTGCAGTGCTACCTGGAGCCCAAAGTCTGCTGAACCTGAAGCAGCAGAAAGAAAGAACCAAGGCTGTGTTGCAGTAGCCTTCTTGCTACTATCATATATCCATGGCCCAAGACCACTATAGCTATCCAGAGGTGGTTCAGGCTAAAACCTAAGTCCATCCCATTGGGGCTATAAATTGGCCTGGCACTTTGTTGGTCTACAACTCTGTCTGGAGGCAGGGGCCATTGGGTTCTTCCTGGTGTTCAGTTTCACTGTGTTTCACCCAGCACTGAATTCCAAGGTAAAGTCCTGCGCTTACTTCCCTGTTCTACCTTCATCTGCTAGAGACTTTCTTTGCATTGTGCTGCATAAGTTTTAGGAAAGAATGGTGCAGGCAGTCTCTCTTTTAAAATTTTTTTATTTGTTCTTTCTAGATATACACGACAGTAGAGTGTTTGTTGACATACACGTACATGGAGTGTGGCTTATTCTAATTAGGATCCTATTATTGCGGCTGTACATGGTATGGAGTTTCACTGGTGGTGTATTCATATATGAACATAGGAAAATAATGTCCAATTCATTCCACTGTCTTTCCTACCACCTCTCCCTCTCTTCCTTTCATTCCCTTTTGTCTAATTTAATGAACTTGTATTCTTCTCTTTCCTCCCCTTATTGTGTGTTAGCATCCGCATCTCAGAAAGAATATTCAGCTTTTGGATTTTTGGGATTGGCTTATTTCACTTAGCATAATAGTCTCTAGTTCTGGCCATTTACTAGCAAATGCCATAATTTCATTCTTCTTCATGGCTGAGTAATACTCCATCGTGTATATATGCCATATTTTCTTTATCCATTCATCTGTTGAAGGGCACCTAGATTGGTTCCATAGCTTAGCTATTGTTAATTGAGCTGCTATAAGCATTGATGTGGCTGCATCAGTATAGTATAGTATGCTGATTTTAAGTACATGCAGTATATGCCAAGGAGTGGGATAACTGAGTCAAATGGTGGTTCCATTTCAAGTTTTCTGAGGAATCTACATACTGCTTTTCAGAGTGGTTGCACCAATTTGCAGTCCTACCAGCAATGTATGAGTGGACCTTTTTTTCCCACATCCTTGACAACATTTATTGTTACTTGTATTCTTGATAGTTGCCATTCTGACTGGAGTGACATAGAATCTCAATGTAGTTTTAATTTGCATTTCTCTAATTGCTAGAGATGTTGAACTTTTTTTATATATTTATTGACCGATTGTATTTTTTCTTCTGTGAAGTGGCAGGCTGTCTCTTGATTATTAGGATTGCTGCTAAGCAGGAAGCAAATGGCTTGAAACGCATAGCAACTTGGACTGGTATGGTCCCAGGACACGTCCCTAGCCCATGCCATGGCTAGAAGTGGCAGGAGTTAGAAAATGAATATGTCTTGCTGAGATTGCTGGTTCTAGGAAAAGCCCAGAGTTTCTATCTACAGGTACTAAACTGGGTACAGGGGCTGGGGGCTTTACCTGATATTGTTTTTTATCAAGGTGTCTGGTATGGATTACAAGTCTAAGGCCTACCCTTTATTCCTGCTCTCTTTCTTAAGAAAGCAGTATCTCTCTTTATGCTGTGCTGCTTATAGTTGGAGAGGGGTGATAGAGTAACTCATTTTTTTTCTTTCTTTAATGTACCTTTTGAATTATTATGCTAAAACAAGGTACTGTGATTTCTCCTATAGTTTTCTTAGCTCTTATAAAGGTGATTTTGTACACAGATATTAGCTCAAATTGATATTTTATGGTAACATATATAGAAGGTCTTGCTCTCCTATCTTGCTTCACCACTTAATGTTCAAGAAGATAAATTAGACACAAATGTGAGAGAGAAAAAAATAATTATGCACATTTTAATATTAAATACTAACATATATGGTAAAGATATCAATGGGATAATAATTTCACAACAGTAGAATGAATTTGACATAACTTTCCTGTGTTCTTATATGAATACACAACCGTAACTCCATATCCTGTGTAAAGCCTGGAGACCAAAAGGTGGCAAATAAAACCACTGGGTAAGGCTTTATTGGGAAATATGCTTCTGGGCAAATTCCTCCCAGTCCAACAGAGCAGGATGGGATAATTGCAAACGTGTTCCGCGGTACAAAAAATTTAAAGAGCCCAGTCAAGAAGGGGAAGGCTTAAGGCAAGAAAAGGAGGGCTTGAGGTAGAAAGAGGCGGTATCTGGAGTCCTGTGTTCCCTGGAGTTGGTCAGGGGATCCTGCTGAGGTCAGAGTCCTTCCGGGATGAGTCAGGAAAAGTTCGCTGATTGGTAGGAGGGGCCATTATTGCTTACGTTCCTTTGCTCATGTGGGCTGCTTGATACTTCCTTCCCCACAGCCGCCCCTCCCACCTCCAACCGACCTAACATCCTGTACAACCACAAAAATGGGAAGTTACACTCCATGTATGTATGACATGTCAAAATACATTCTACTGTCATGTATAACTGAAAAGAACAAATAAAAACTTAAAAAATGTAAAAAAATAAAAATAAATTTCAAGAATAGATTCCTTGCAAAGAAATTAGAAGGCTTCCTAAGAGGGGGATAAAACTGGAGTTTCAAGATCAGATTAAGAGTTGGAAAGGTGAAAAGGATGGAAGAGCACATATCTTAAATGACCTGAAGAATCAATGGTTGGAACAACCAAATGGTGGATTTAGGCCTTTCTTTCTGAGATTCTGAAATCTGTGTTGCAATGCACTCATGGGATTATGGAGCACAGATCTCTTTTTTTTGTTTGGGTTTTGAGGAGATAACTGGAATTGTACATGACTTAAAGTCCTGGGAAACTTGAATAGGAATAAGTGACCTTGGACACCATCAATAATTTCTGAACAAGTTTTTGGGATTTATTTTCTTTTAACATTCATTTAATAAGCTTATGTACACAAACCAAATTATAATCTGTGGGAAGATAACTGAAGCTTTTGGTTGCTTTTATTGAGGATAAGTTCACTGGTTTTCTGTAACATCACAATGGTTTTAGCATTGCTTAATCATACTAAGCCTTAGCATTTAAAGCTTTTCACATAATATAATTTTACCACAGCAGAAATTAATGTTTAAAAGTCTTTTTCAAAAATTATATAAAACATATGAGGATTTAGCACCATTGAGGAAAAACAGGGTTAATATGACCATCAAGATTCATTCTATTTAATTTTCTGGTTCTTTTCAAATAGTATCTACTCACTATTTCAAGTACCTTGGTTGTTTTCCTGAATTACTTGGATTAGTAAACCACTAAATAAATTTACTTTTATTCCAAAAGTAACATTTCTCATTAATTTGTGACTAAGTTTTTTAGGGTTGTGGATGTTACTATTATTCCTCTTCAATGAAGTTGTCATATCAAAACCAATACATTAAGATAGTAATTGCATTAATGATTTGTCCTCTGCTCTGTTTTTTAGAGTTGTTGCAGGCTAGTTAATCTTCAGTGTAATATGCAAATAGAATTTCTGAATTGGGCAGGCAAATGCATTGAGAGGCAAACATAAATGTTAACTTTACTAACAAAATCAATGCCTGCAGAAGCTTTTGTATTTCAGGGTTTGTTTGTTGAATATGTATTAGCTGCATTTTAGAAACATTATTCAATTCAGACATTTATTTATAAATTTATTTATTATGCTTAAATGTTACCTTGAGGGTCTAAAAAACCACAGTATTTTCAAAGACCTTTTAAAATACTTTCATTAAAGATAAAAGTAAATCTATGAGTTTAGAGGTTTTATTGCTATATAGTTTAAAAAGTGAGGAGTGTATGAAAGAAAAATACAAAATCTTAAATATTTACTTTTTTATTATTTGTCTAACATTCAAGGAAAATGATCCTTTGCAGTCATGAACATTTAATTTATTTTTAATACAACTTATTAACAAAACCACAGACATTTAAAAATATTTATAATGGATTTAGTCCCATAATAATCAAAAAGAAAGAAAAAAGCATTTCATATAGTACTAACTATAGCAATGTTTGAAGTTTAAAATTGTCAATTTAAAAAGTTAGCATTACAGTTACTGTGCCCCAAAATAGTTGTTATCTTATCACTGGAATACAATTATACTCAAAATAAATATCTTTGACTTCCTAAACATAAAACTTGGTTTGTGTAAACTTATGATTGTAGTTTGCAAAACTATTTTTATTGGCTGTTTTTATGTCACAGGTTACATTCCCTGGAAAACAAATTCTAAGACGGAGATTAATACATAGGACATTTATTTTAAAGTGCTCTTGGGATTAGTGCTTGTGGAAGAGAGGAAAGAAAGCAGGAAGAGACAGATGGTCAGTTGCAAACTTGTTCCATGACCTCCTGACCCTCAACTGGAGGTAGAAATCCAGGCCTCTACTACTTTGATCAGTTACTGAATGTCAAATGCTCCTAGATGCAGAAGTGATTTTTAGGGAGGCCATTTTATTTATCCATGACAATCCTTAAGGAGGTCTTTAAGTGAAAACTGTTTTTGCAGGACTCCTAGCAAATAGGGTAACATTTAATTCATTCTGAAGGATCTATGATGTGTATCAAATTCTCTATACAATCTTTCTTCTTATGGATTCTGGGAGAAGCTCCTCCAAGATTCTGGTGGACTCCTGTTCCTGGGGAAACTTAGCAGGAGAAGCTAAGTAGGACAAACCACAGCCCACACTACTGTAGTAGACTTGGGGCCACCACTGACACTTGTATCTCTGTCCTCTACTATCCATTTAAACCTGCTTCAGTTAGCAAGACCCCTTCTAGTCACAGAGGTTTACTTGGAGTCATGACACAGAATTTCATCTTTGAGAGATCTGAGATCTGGGTCTCCAAGTTCTTCTCATTTAGGGGGTGGGGGCATGCCCTTTTGTCCATTTATCATCAACCGAGTAGTACACAATGGTGCCCAAGAATATCACCTGAGTGCCGCTGTATTCTTTCTTGTTCCCCTCGTGTAGCCCTACTATCCCCTATGAATCAGTATCAATTATGCATAACAAGATAATCATTCCTCTGCTTTCCTGCTGGTCCCTTGGCATTAAGATTTCAAAATGCCATGTGGGAAGTCACTTAATAGAGGTCATTGGTATTCTTATTGAGTCTCCTGTGAAGAGTCAACATTATATAATCCGTGACCTTTAAAATGACAGAGTCTTGCTTTGTGAGTGCAAGGAATACAAATTCCCCAAATGAATCACTGGGATCGACAATAATCGAAGCCCATATTATTTCTACCCTTTGGGTTCCTATATTATATCTTCTACCCATATGGTATGTAAGAATATACAAAGGCCTCCTACATAAAGTGTGTGTTGTGTACCAAAGTATAATCTCCCTACTTGCAAATTGTTACCTGTGTTGGCACTTCACTCCTTCCAATGCTCATCCATCTGGTAGTGTATGGGTGATATATGGATGGTATAGGATATGAGTGGAGAATCCCACATTCATTGATCCACTTTTATACCTTTGATACAATGAAAATTCTTAAGTCTGATGCCAATAAATTAAATTGAAGCCCTTGCATTAGGGTATGGGAGATACACTGCAAGCTGGAAAGATAAAGTCATACCAGGACTATATATCTAGGTCTTTTAAAATAAATAGCTGCCTGTTCATTGGTGGGGATCTGTAGTCAACTTACTACTAAATGGCTAGTTAGTCCTCCCAAAAGGTGCTGCAATTAGGGGACTCCGTTATAGTTTGTACATATAGCAGCAGCACCAGAAGCTTGATTAACCTTGATATGAGGTAGCTTATGCTGTTGGACTCATATCTGGCTTCTACCCCTGCCACCATGACTACTAAATTTGTGTATCCATTGTGCCAGCAATGAAATAGGTCATGATAAAGGCCAGCTGATATCAAATGGCCAAGTCATCTTGTTCACTTGAGTTATTTAGTGCTTCTCACCTAGTGCATGCTCTTCAGTGGGCACCAATGTGCAGTAGAAAAGTATCCATGCTTTGGGCTCAGTCCCATATGTGCATTTACATGCCTCTGCTTTAGAATTCTTTGTCCCCTGTGTTTCAATCTTTTTTGTGTGGCTTTTGATTGTTCACTCAAATCTCTACACTGCTTATAAATTACTCTCTCTCTCTATTCCTATCTTTGCCTCTACTTTCACAAAAATATGCCCTTGCTATAGTCTTTAGCTATGTGTGAGTTGGTCCAGAGTGGAACAGAAGTCCATTTTTGGCTTTTGTTAATAAACTAAGCTGAACCATCCATGAAATTTGCAAACTTAAATATTTTTCTCTCTTGCAGCTAGTGATGAGGGATTCTTCAATGTTGAATAGACATGAGCAGAGATAGGGCAGTTGTTAACAGTGGAATGATGAGGAGGGATGGGCTAAATACTGTCAGCTTTGCCAGTAGGTTTTGCTTATATTTAATACCAGAAGTAATACTTTTATGACATTATGGTAGATTATGATCATGCTGCCTAAACTTATACTTTAGTGAATCTGATTAAACCTACTTCATTATAGCCTGTTCTAGTCTTATGGTCATTGAGTGTTTCACCTTCAGATTCACTCTCTAATAGGGTCCTTTAATATATTAGAAGATCTCTCTCTCTTTTTTAAAAGATATAAAATTCTTTATTGTAGTTAGTATGGACTTGTTCCAGAACACTAGAAATATGCATTGTGATTATCCTATTGGTCCTTCTATAAATCCCACATAGCAGCTTTTCATATTTTGATACCTCTGAAAAGTTAAGATCTGTCAGGCCATATGACCTCAGCCATGGACTGCTTGCACCATGGCCTAGATCTGCTAGGTCTTTCTTGCTCTGAGCTTCACATATGAGAGTCTTTGTATTATCTGGTAGCTAGATCTAGCAGTGTTTCCAAACATGAGTCATATGACTTTTCCAAAGCCCAAAGGGGTTTATCCTTTGTAGTAGGAGCTGCAAGATTATCTATCTATCTATCTATCTATCTATCTATCTATCTATCTATCTATCATCTATCCCTTTCTCTCTCTCTATGCCTTAAGAAGCAATATCATTACATGCTCTCAGTCAATGGAATACTAAAAACTTTGTTATGTGACAACACTCTAGAATCTTGCAGACATTTATTTATCTGGCTCAGTTATTAATACATTAGAACAGGGTAATGGTAGGCAGAATGATTGTAAGGTACAGATTGACATTATAATAGAGGGTGGAAGAGTTCATGTCACCTTGGGCACAAAGCAAGAAATGTTTCTCAGGACTGGTAATGTAACTCAGTGGTACAGTACTTGTCTGGCATGTATGAGGCCTGAGTTCAATTCTCAGTTCTATAGTGATAAAAAATTGCCAAGCTATTCTTATCCTCTATTTAATGGAGTTGGAAAGAAATGCTCCTTTTAGAGTGATGGTCACATTCCACATACCTAAGACTTTTATATTTTGCTTCAGCAAAAATACTACATCTTGAACACAGGCTTAAACAAAGCAGTTAATTTTATAGTAGCCTATTGTCATCCTCCTGCATTTATTTGTTTTTCAGAAACCAGGCTAGTAAACTAAAGGAAGATATAATGGAGACTATCATGCCTGCATCTTTTAGGCATTTAAGGAAAGCAGTACTTTTTTGCTATTACCCATAAGATCCACTCAGTTTCCCCACTCTGATAGTTTGGTCCTCAGGTCAATGACATAATGTGGTGGTGCATTAATTACCAGGTATATCAATTCCAATTATATGTTCCCTAGCCCTTGAGGTCTAATTAAATGATCCCACATAAATTTGTGCCCAGTTTACTCTATAAACCAGAGCCAAATCCTGGGGACATTACCATACCTGGAAAGATGCTCTATTAGCTCTGTAGATCAGGAGGAAACTTCAGGTCTATGGGTATCAACAGCAATTCAGAAGCTGCTTCAATCAGTCTTTGAAATGTGTGAGTATTCACCTCACTTTTTTATTTTTTAGTGTATGATCTAAGGTCAATGGGCATAAGGCTCTTGAGGGGAAAAGTATAATGATTATCAGTATGTAGTGAGCTCTTGTATCCAATGTCTATTTATGGTACTTATTTTCACTTTTCTGTTTCCCTCCTTTTCATTTAGTGTGCTAAAGACATCAGTGACCATTAAAGTATTTCATGAATAATGGTAGAGGCAAAAGGAATGGGCTACAGCGTTCACCTGAAAGAATCTCACCATTTTAGTTTCTTCTGAACCATCACACACAGAACTATTGACCTCTGCTTACAAGGTAACATAGAAGTGTGAGAGAACCTTTAGCCACCAGGCTAAGACTTTCTCATCCATATAGACTCACTGCAAGTGACCTTACAGGAGTATTCCTTCTTATACCTTATGTTAGATTTTATTCATGTACATGAATTACTATAAATATTCAAAAGATTGAATTAAAAACTAGCATGTAATATTTCAGGACTGATCCTACACTGGCCTCATGAGGAATGCTCCTGAGAAACTGTGATTTGTTTTATGTCTTACTGTAAATATTTAGATATGTTTTCTGAGTGTTATTTGATTATCTTGTCCTAGTAGTCAGAAAGGTAGGCATATACTTGCCACAAAGTTGAGTGGTGTTGACAGGACAGTGCAAATTCTCTGCAAGCATGACAAAAGATACTTCAAGGAAGGTTTCCAAAAGAGATGTTGTAAACAATAGCATTGCCTGCCAATATCCAGCTCACCTTATCCATAGTGTGGTTTGTTGGATCTATCCCAATTCCAGGACAAGGGAATTAGGGTAGACAAATTAGCATGAGTAGTCATGCTTGATTTATCTAAGTCAATCAAGTGATACCATTTTATTCCCCTTGTTGACTTGTTCTGAAACTAGCAGTTCTTAGCTAATTACTATATAGCATATCCAAATCACAGAAATTATTCAGGAATAAGCATGTGATTGGATTTCGGACAATAAGATGTGAAGCCAAGCTTAATAAGGGCTTCTAGGAAAGAAAAGTCTATGTTGTCATGAGAGAGCTTCCAAAAGTGACCTTATTATCTATGTTTGGACATTGAAGGTTTTAGGAATGAATTGAAAATGTTTAAATTTTGATATTCCCAGGGAGGGACTGATTGTTCTATATGCATTGTAACAAGTATCCTGCAGAATAAGTTTTAATCCATTAAATGATTCCCTGACCATACTTCTGAAAGCTAAACAATCAGTGATGTCCATACCTCGGAATGTCAGAAATTAGCAAAAGTCACAGTTCACAGACCATCCTTCTAAAGGCAAAGGTCAATTAATCCCTAATGAGTTCCACTAATCCCTGAAACCTATACTTTTTATGGGGTGTGTGTGTGTGTGCTGGGATCAAACTCAGGGCCTTGCACATGCTAGACAAGCACTTTTCCACGAAGCTATACTCTAGCCTACGAACTCTATACTTCTTAAAACCCTAGATTTCATCATCTTTTCTAAAGAAAAGTATGCCTAAAAAGACAGTTTATCTTTGCTTATTACATAAAAAGCCCTCTGTTTCAGATTTTGAATGCTGGTCTCCATCCTCAGTAGTATCCAGGAAAAGTCTCCAAACATTTTGTAACTATGCAGGCTGAGGATTTAAATAACACAGAGATGATTATAATGAGAAATTGATGGAGCTGGAATCACTGTGGTAGACTCATTTAGAACTGTGTCCTTGCTCTGAATTTCCACCTACATGGCTAATAAATTATGCATTATTTAAGGGAGTTAAGTAGTATGTTCTGTTATATGAATGAAAATGCAAGCTAATTGATAAAAGAATTCATATTTAAGCTATGTTTTAAAAGACATGTTGAAGCTAAAAATTTAAAACAAGTGGAGAGGGCCTTTAAAGATAAAGGAACAGCAACTGAAAAGGTAAAGGAATTAGAGAAAATATAAATAGAAAAGGCAATCATGAAATTCATTTGGAAAAATAAGAGACCCAGAATAGCCAAAGCTATCCTGAACAAGAAGAGTGAAGCAGGAGGCATCACAATACCAGACCTTAAACTTTACTACAAAGCAATAGTAACAAAAACGGCATGGTACTGGCACCAAAATAGACATGTAGACCAATGGTACAGAATAGAAGACACAGAAAGTAATGCACATAAATACAGCTATCTCATACTAGACAAAGGTGCCAAAAACATACATTGGAGAAAA